>VZTH01002655.1:430566-471657 GCA_013397815.1 Aleadryas rufinucha
GGGGCAGCCTCGGCCGGGGCTTGTCGGGCCTTGACGCCTCCGCAAGGCCGGCGGTGGCTCTGCCAGGCGCCCACCCAGCTCGGCCGCTTGGTCTCTCGTGTAGGGGAGGCTGTGTCAGCTGTCAGAAATACTCTGTTCAGGTGGCTCCAGAGCTGCCCGATGGCTGGGACCGGGTGTATATCCCTGGACCATTAGGGATGGAGGCGAGTGGGGTGGCTTGAAGCCCCTGCCTGGCTTGTGACACACGCGAGGCTGGTAGGTCCCGGCTGGGACTTGTCAGCTTTCCCCCGTGGTGCTGCTAATGAGAGTTGGGATAGGTAGAGAGAATGAAGCAGCGTTTCCCGAGTCCACGAGAGGTTCTGTGCCAATCAAAGCATCATTTGGGTCTTCATTGCTCAGCCTCAGGTAGCAGCCTCCTGCCCAGGCTGCATCTGCCTTGCACAGGCGCCCTGTGAGCTGAAGGATAACAGCAGCTCCCTTATTTGTCCCCACCTGGTGAAATGCTGGCGTGGGCCTGGGGCCAGATTTTGTGCCCATGTGCAAGCTGCCGTCACTCTGGCTTGGCAGTGGTTTGTGCGAACTGGGGGACTGAACTACAAAAAAAAGCAGGAAGCATTTAAAAACACTAAATATACATGTATATCTGATGCTATTTTACAACAATAGTATTTTAACTATATAAACTTAATTTGTTTGTGGAAAACGTGATTCAAATAGATCTGTAAAGGGGTTAATCTGGGCTGCATCTCCTGGGTGCTCTGGTTCACAGGGTCAGATCCAGGGGGGCAGGCAGTGCCCACAGACCCCTTCAGGGTCAGCAGGCCTGATGGTGCCAGTGCTTCTGGAAACAAAGCACTTACTTGCTAACAGTTTAGGCAAGTGAGTTCATGCATTTAAGGTCTGATGGGGTTAGATGAGCCTGGACATCCCAACATTTCACTACAAAAACCAAACTTGAAGCAGTGCTGGCTCCCAGAATCAGGTAGAAACTACAGAGTGAGTTGCTGTGGGGAGCATCACCCACCTGTGTCCTGTAGATGTTTCCTCCTTGAGGCCAATCTGCCTGCTGTATATTGTGGGGTTAAAAAAAGAATGGGTAGCTGAGCCCCACGTTTCTCCTCTGCTAACCCTTCCTGAGTGTGTGCCTTCTGGGAGCATCCCATGGGGTAAAATCAAAGTGCTTGATGAGCACTTGGAATTTCATCTTGTTTCCCACTTGGCAAGTAAAGATGGCAGTGAGGGCAGAGGCTGTGGCTCAGTGGGGCTCAGCTGGCACAAAATTGGGGTGTCAGGGTTCAGTGGCATGTCTGCCTGGGGCACTGGGGCTGGGATAGGACAGGTATAGGACAGCCTGAGCTGGCAGCAGTTGGCAGGCTAAAAACACACTCTTACTGTCTAAGAGATTCGGGATCCTTCTTAATGGCTCCAAAGGCTTTAAGGAAATCATAAAACGAAAGGAGCTGAACACATGAGATAACATTTTGGCAGACGTGTGTTAGAGACAGTATTAAAAGCAGCTAAAAGTAGAAAAGCAGTGTCCAAGCTGTCAAGGTGATTGTCAGAGAAAATGGCAAAAGATGCTGAGTTCCCAGGAAGGAAGCAGGATGGTATCACTTGGCTGCTGTAGCTGGGCTGGGTGGGAAGGGGGTTGTCACTGTTTTGATGGTAGATAAGATAGTACAGCTGCTCTGCTGCTGCCACCTCACACTCAAAGTAACGAGTCACGCTTCAAAGCAGCACATTCTAGAAAAATGTGCAGTTGTGTTCCCCTCTGTGTTATGCTTCTGGCGTTGCTACTCCATACTTGCTCCATGGGTTTCAGCTCTGACCCTGCTTCGAGGCTCTCTTGATGCACAGGTTTTCATTTAAATGCAGCCTGAGCTGCTGAGGTAATGCTGTGACTCTGGGACCTGGGGCTTCCATAGCGAGAGGGCATGCCGTGAAATTCAGAGTGAGATTGTGAGACTTGGCCCACACTCCTGTGCTGGCCTGGCAAGCAGAATGTTTGCTTTTAAAATTCTCTTGCTTGGTTATGAGAGGGCTGAAAAAACATGTCATGGTGGTAGTTTTGTTTGTGCAGAAATCTAGAAGAGAGGTGCAACACGTTTTGGAAGAAGGTGAATGGAAAAGTTAGGTAACGAACTGATGCTCTAAACCTTCTTCCCAGGCACTTATTCTTCTGCATTATTTCCTGCAACCACAGGAAAGGTTGATCAAAATACACTTTTCCCTTATTATGTCAGACATTATAAGTGCAGTTTCTGCAAACTGGAGTCACAATCATAAAAGGTTTTTTTCCCAAAGTGCAACATCCCATCACAGGCAAGGACCACTGTCATTAAGCTGCTGGTTTCTACTCTAGGCCTTCTGTTGCACTATCAGTAAAAAATTGATATGTGAGGCTGTTTTCTGTGCAGAGCTTCTGCTTGCAAAGAGGTTTTTCCCCCACGGTTTGAGAAATCTGTCTCAGCTTTTTGAATACCAGTGCAGCACTACCAGAAAATTCCCTTGCATTTTTATTACTCAGAGTAGCAAAACCTCACTGTAGGAAAAAAGACCTTTTTTTCTCCAAAAAGCTTTGATCTGACATTGTTAACTCTTGAAAAGTATCACTCAGCTTCTTAGGAAAAATTTGATTGAAAAAAACTGTGAAACAACTGGCCAAGAGATTTTCCTAATTTTTTGTGTTCAAATTCAAAATATGGTGAAATTTCAAGTTTGAATTTTTTTTACCTCCTCTGTAGTCTAGTTTGATTTGTTAATTAAATCCTAATGTTTGTCTGTGTCCCTTTTTTTTTGTTGTTGCTGTTTTGGTTTTCCTCAACAGGGACTCTTGAGAATTAATTGCAGTTTTGGAAGTTTTCCCATGTTTAAACCAGACTAAATTGGCAAAATGTCTGCTCCAGTGCCAGAACTGTGGCATTACATCCCAGAAGAAATCCTTGTCCAGATATTCTATTATCTTTCTCTTTGAGATAGACAGAGTCTTCCAGGTGTGCAGACAAGGGGCTGCAGCAGTTTCTTCCAGCTCTGTTTGGCACTTCACAGGGGTCACGTGAGAGGAATGGGGTCCTCTGTCCAAGCATCTTTGCAGGAATAACCAGATCGTTGTTTCCAGTGCATGTCAAACATTTACTCCACTCTGCTGTGGCACTGTTGACCTTGTGACTTCTGTGTGTGATGATGTTATCTTGCTTGACTAGCACCTGCTTACATAAAATTCATGTTAACTTGCTGGGTGCAAGTGAAAAAAAAAGCAGTGATTTTTTTTAGTTGCTGATGGTGATTTGGGTTTTAGGGGAAATACCACATTCTTAAGTCCATAGTTCTAAGTTGCCCTTTGAAAATGGCAAGAAAAAAATAATGCACTGTTATCCTTATTGTGACACTTATCTCGTCTCTTCTCACTTCCTGACTCTTTCAGTGTTTGGCCTTAAAGGACTCTGTAGGCATTAGGTGAGAACTCTGTTTCATTTTTCAGCAGGAATGTTGAGCTTAGCCTTTGTAAGTTTTTGCTAAGGGCCTCAGGAAAATTTAATGTCGATTTTATATCTTATTATGTTATTTAAAGAGCAGTTTCTGAGTTGAAATGACCCTGGCATTAAGCCCCACTGCAAGCATGTATTTAGAGCTATCTAAAGCATTTATATTAATGATAAAACAATATTGTCTAATAGATTCTATGTGTAGCTGTTTTCTTATGCAAGAGCTAAATAATTTCTGTTGACAAATAACATAGGATCTGTAGCTAAACCTGCTTACAATTTTGACTTTTCAAAGTCTTGCTGAAGATCTGCAGCCCTGAATCTGGCCAGCTCTTGTTCGTCTGTGCCAGCCAAAGTTTAGGACAAGAAAATTCCAAAATAACAATTCAGGTGCCTTCACAAACCTGGGGTTGCTGTGCCTGGGTGTCCCACAGGCTCTGGGCAGGTGGGTTTGCTCTGGTGACTTGCTCACCTCCCAGCATAAGGTGGGCAGCACGTGTTCCCTTTGCATGACGCTGCGTATTTATTCACAGCTCTGCGAGATCGGCTGCAGTGCATTTTCATTCTGTGTATTGTTCTCTGGGGCTGGTGATGCCATCCCATTGTGCTGAGTTTTTAAGAGTGCGAGCAGCACTGCTGATGTGACTCCCTGGACGCCTACTTTCCACTGGCCTGGGATAAAATTGGGTGGTTCATTCTGTGTGGGACGCAGGCGCGTGCAGGGAAGCAGGAGCGCCCAGAGCAATGGGGTTAGTGTAGCTGGGACACTGCAAAGCTATGCAGGATTCACCCAGCTCTCTGGTGATGGATGGATACTCCAGCAATGTCCCAGCCTTCCTAACAAAACTCTGGACGCTGGTGGAAGACCCTGAAACGAACCATCTCATCTGCTGGAGTTCTGTAAGTACAACAGATGCTGGGTGTCTCTAATGCCTGCAGCCCCAGGGAAAACCCAGGTGTGAGGCCCGAGTACTGCGTGGCACAGGAGCTGCCCTTTGCTTGGCAGGTGCTGCCCAGTTACTGGCAGAGGGCAAAAACCAGGAGTCAAGTACAGGCACTTTTGGATATACTTGGTATTATTTATCTGAAATATTGTGGCTTTTCTGTTTCAGAGGGGCAACTGTTCTGTGGGTGTTTTAATTATAATATTTACACATTTCACTTGAAACATCCTAAAAAGCGTCTAATATTCTAATTCTAAGAATTCCAGATGCTTTGAGAGAGATGTTTTTCACCTTGCTTGAATTTGTGGCTCCCTAAAATTTTCTAGAAAATGTGCAAAACCCTTAAAAAGTTTCACTACTGTTTGTATTATCTCATGTGTGTTGCTTAGCAGCCTCTCACAAATGTCTAGGGAGAAGGCAGCAGATAAACAGCACTCAGAACTCAGACTCAAACCTATAGTTTAAACAGATCTCAGACTGGCATCCTAAATCGTTTTGGAAGAGCTTTACTTGATTTTTCAGTGAGTCAGGTCCTGGTGATGTGGGTATATATTGTCTGTACAGCTACAGGGATACATGGCTTTGCTTTGGCTTCTTATTTGTCACAGAGGCATTAATATGCTAAGTGCAATCACAGAAATAAAATTATTTGTCCCTGTCATACAGCACTTTGATACCACATTGTGCTTTTGACCTAAGACTTGCTGCAAATAACAGGATTTGTTTTCAGCAGGGTGAAATTATAGATTTATTAGCTTATTAGATAAGCTGTGTGCATAAACTTGTTCTCCAAAATCAAGAATCTATAACACAAGCAGATTTAAAGAGGGGTGGTGAAAAAGTCTAAAGCAGCCTTTCTTATATTTGTGTCCAGTAGAGTTTTCATTCAAAACTTGAGATAGGATTTGAGCTGCATTGATATCTGGCCATGGTTGTTCGATGCTGGTATTACATGGCCATACCTCTGAGAACCCCCAAGTTTTGGTATTGTGTGTTTTAAATAAGGTTTTTCAAGCTAGGAGTGATTTTCTAACCTGTGTGAATAGTCCCCTCTGAGTTACACTTAGAACATTGTTATTTTTGACTGACCACCACCATGCTCTGTTTTCCTGCAAACTAACATAGGCTGCAACTACATCCTTGGAGGTTTGGGTAAGGCTTTTAGGTGTCTAATTTTCCCATTGTTGCAGGTTTCCATGTTTCTCATATTCTTCAGCTTGTATACATTGGTGGTGTTGGAGCTGAGAGATTGTGTGCATACCTAAGATCTCTGGATGTAATCAGTACTTCTAGAAAATAGGACCCATAGGGACCTGTGAACTGTTTCTTAGCATGTAGAAGAGATGGAGAGGAAATGCAGTAATGGTTTAAATATACACTAAAGTCTGTTGTAAAGTGGAAAGGAAAAGTCTGCTCTCTGTGTCCATGGTAGATTGGACAAGAAGTAATTCAATTAATTTTTTAAATGGAAGATGCAGTTAGGGAGAACTGGCAGACTCCTGGACTAGCACTTGTCTTGTCAGAGCACAACATGTCTGCCCTGGTGGTTCTGTCAAAAGCAGTTAAGATAAACATCTGCCACGACTGTCATGCTGCAGAGTCAGTTTTGCTTTGGGCAGAGAAGACTTCCAAAGTTTCTCCCAGCTTGTGCTCCCTCGGTGTGAGACAGCCAAGGCACAGCTGCAGTGTGGGAACAAACTGACACATGCCCATTTCATCGGTGAACACAGTGACCCCAACATCTCTTGTGTCTGTAGGAGCCTTTCTGAGTGTGCCAGCTTCTGAGAACATTGTGGCCCTGAATTCAAAGGAATGGCATCTCATGAGAGGCCATAAGGAGTTGTTAAGGTACACAAAACTCTCGTTCTTCTCAGTGGGTCCAGCCTGGGACACACAGCTGTATCCCAGAGTAAAGGGGCAGAAGCACAAGGGAAGCAGAATAAACCAGCTCTGTCCCCAGGGCAGTGTCTGCAGTGCTGGGAAACTCTGGTCCCTGCTGTCCTGTCTGCAGACTCTGTCTGTGAGGATAATTCCAGCGTGCATGTTGTCAGTGAATCTCTTAAGTGCTTGATCAGCCTTTGCTTTTGCTGCATGGGATAAGGAATGATAGGAAAGACCCTAAACATGGTCAAAGAGCACTGTTGAGGCATAGTCATGTTCAGTGTTTGCAGTGGTGAGCAAGGAGGAAGAAGTGCAGCTGACCCAAAGTTGTGTGTTTGTGAGTGTTAATTGTTAGGGCTGCAAAATGAGCCTGAGCACAGAGGCAACTGGCACCATTTGGTGATGGAAATGTAGTGGCAACCAGTAGGGCAGCAGGGTTTGCCAGCTGGCTGTTTTCTGGTGGCCATGGGCAGGCTGCAGGCACACACCAGCCCCTCTTTAGTCACTGAGCTATCTCATGGCCCTGATTGCACTCCCTGTTTTAGAGACTTCCAGACTTCCCTGAGTGCACCCTTGCAGCTGCAGACCTCCTGACGGGTGTATGGTGGGACTCACACACCACTGGTACCCTCCTACTGCGCACAGAGCCTGAGGGCTCTTATGAAACACTGTCCTCCTGTGTCACAAACCAGTCCCTGTGGAATACCTGCCCAGGCTGACACACCTGTGACTGCTGGTAACAGCACTGAACACAGCAGCAGGATGACTGTGGTGTGCTGGTCTCAGACCCTGCCCTGCCAACATGGTGCAGGCTCTGGTGGCTTTAGCTCTTGTCCCTCGAAACTCAGCTGCAGCCCAGGCAAGTCCCTAATATCTGCTGATGTTGTTGCACTGCTGTAGCTGTCAGCAGGTAGAAGGCCAGGCAGGGGAAGCACATGGCCTGCAGTGCATCTTCTCTGCCAGCAATCCCAGGCAGTTTGCCTTGTTTTGCAGTCATGGATCTTTGCAATGCAACCCCAGAAATGGAGGATTTATCTGATTAACATGTGTGTTGCTAGCTTGGACTGCAAAGCGTGACTGTCAACATTTTGTGGGTTGCCCTTGTGGCTGTTAACTATTAAAAATAATCAAGAAAAGGTGTGTAGAGCTTCTGGGCCAGTGTGATGTCTCCAGAGGTGATTTGCTTCTTGCCTTGCTGTGTTTCTTGTGCCAGGTTTCCAGGCAGTGCTCCCTCCAGGACTGCTGTGCTCTGGAGCAGATGGATTGGGGTTAGACCTGAACAAGTAGATTGTCATGGCAGTGGTTATAATGTCAGTTCCCACTTTCAGGGCCTTCTTAAGACTCGAGTCTTTCTGTGAGGTCCATGCAAGAGGGGATGATCATAGACTAGCCACCAGCTATTTGGACACAAAAGTCAGTGGTTTCTTTCTCACATCCAAGACTCTCAACTAAGCAGTGACAAAAAGTAGAAAAAGATGAAACTTGCAGCACAGAGGACTGACTGTACCAGAACTGAAAGGAGCACCTCTGTCATTGAGGGCTGTTGTCACTCATCTTAGCTTCAAGAAGAATTCAGAGAACAAGACTTCCCCTGCTGTAGGTCTCCTCCTGGGCCCCTCTCGTGGTCAGGGACGCTCCCCTGACTTTGCCTTTGTCCTTATCTCCTTTGCAGAATGGCACCAGCTTCCATGTGTTCGACCAAGGCCGCTTTGCCAAAGAGGTGCTGCCCAAGTATTTCAAGCACAACAACATGGCCAGCTTCGTCCGGCAGCTGAACATGTGTAAGTGCAGCTCCCAGGGCCCAGGACATGTGTGCCCCGCAGACATGGGGGTGACAGGAGGTGCCAGTGGCACAGGAGGCATGGGAGGGAACTGTGCATAGAAAAGTTTGGGGTCTCATGTACATAACTTGTTGTGGCTTTATTGATTTTGCCAAAGAGGATCTGCTTCTCAGATCCCAGGGCAGTGATCTCCTTGTGTTTACCTTAAATTCCTGCATGGAATTTCTGTTAGATTACATTTTAGGATGTGAGCTAAGAACTTTCACCTACCAGGTGTTTGCATCTCTTGCATTGATTTGATGACCTATTATTATTCACTTTCCATTTTATTCTGTATGGAGCTTTATCCAGCAGCCTGATACTGTGACACCTCCCCCAGAATGTGCTGCTCTTGTGGGTTGTGTGCCCCAAGCTTATCCCTTTCACCATCCATATCACTGAACTAGTGAAAGACAGTTCTTCTCCCTGCAAACCTTGCCTTGCTGATCAGACATTTTCACCCCTTTAAGGAGGTTTAAGTGTAGTTTTCTGCCACTTCAACACTGTAACTGTATTACATATAGCTATTTCCTGATAGTTCTTGGAATTTTTTCAATGAATAATTAATTTTATTAGTCAAGTTTTAACTTTTCTATTCTACTGTAAATTTTAGGCCAGTCCTTAAATACAGTTTAGAAACCTTTTGAGGACTTCAGAGAAGTACTTAAAGCAGATTTCGAAATGTGCACATGACCCTTTCTTCCAAAAGTTCCACCTGTTGATGATCTGTGCCTTTGGAAAACCTTTCCCTCAATCCCTTTGGCTTGCAAATGGAGACAGGAATTCCCTAAGAGCTGGCATTTCAGCTCCTGGCAGACCAACATGCCCATGGTGGAAAGGCTTTCATGGCATAGGCTGCAGCAGGGGTGGCCAGTGGGGTGCACAGGGCTCTCCCTTGCTCTGGGTTTCTGGTGGATATGGCCCAAAAGCATGTCCAGATGAGAGCACTGGCAGCTCAAAAAGTGTGGAGGATGATCAGAAATGTCCTCAAGAGTGATGGGGTGGGAGGTGGAGGGAGTGCCAGGTCCTGTCGGCCCATCAGCCGTGTCCTCTCCATGCAGATGGCTTCAGGAAGGTGGTGAACATCGAGCAGGGGGGGCTTGTCAAGCCTGAGCGGGACGACACTGAGTTCCAGCACCTCTGCTTCCTGCAGGGCCATGAGCACCTCCTGGAGCACATCAAGAGGAAGGTGAGGGGCACTGGGTGGGAGCGGGGAACGTGCACCTGCCAGATCCTGCTCAGCATAACTCCAGCATCATCCTGGTCTCGTTCCTGTCCTCCCCACACACATGTGCTGGGCCTTCTTGGTCTGCAGCGCTTGGCTTGCATCAGACTTTTGTCCGTGTTTTTGTTCTCTGTTGCTCTGTATCACAAGATGTTTATGTAGTGCTGCAGGGCCAGGCTTGTTTCCCACCCCTCTGCCCTTGAATTGTTACTGCTTTCCTAGAGAAATACAGCATAAGTCCTGTAGGGTCCTCAACAGCCATCTCCTGTTCTTATACACGAGATAACCTACTCCTGCCCTCTGTTTTCTGTCTTTTAACCTGTTATTAATATCCCCAAAGTGTTGTTCTCTTACTGAATTAGCATAGCAACTTCTGAAAAGGGACTTCAGCAAAAGCCTTTTGGAAATCCAAGTGTAGTATGTCAATTTGAAGCATTACCTCAGACTCATCCCTGTAAAACATGAAGCTTGATTGAGTATCTCTGTAGTTAAAGTAGAAAGATTAAATCCATCCAGATCAATTCCTCCCTGATCCTCAAAATACTTTTGTGTTTCCCCCAGGCTGATTTGAAATAGGTCCCCACTCTGACAGGGAATGTAATTCTGCCAGCAGACCCTCTGTATGAATAGATTTGTCCTGCATCGTGCTCTGTCTGGCTCTTGCAATAGTACCCTTGGGATAGTTCAGACTCTTTGGCACGTGGCCTGTCCTGGTATTTCAGCTGGTGCCAGTCCTGCACCTGAGCCACCACAATGACTCTCTCTGTCCATGGCCCCTCTTGCACAGGTAAAATCCACCTTTGATTTTTTTCTCCTCAGGTGTCAGTAGTGAAAAGTGAGGAGACCAAGATGCGCCAGGAGGACCTCAGCAGGTTGCTATACGAGGTACAGATACTGAGAAGTCAGCAGGAGAACATGGAGTGTCAAGTGCAGGACATGAAGCAGTGAGTTGAATCCTACTCAGGCTGCTTCTTACGGGCATTTGCTTGTCTAGAGTGTTGGATCATGGGGAATGGTTGAAAGGAGGAGCCTTGCACACTTCCCTCCCCAGGGAGCACGTGGAGCCAGGGACTGACCATAGATCTGTTGAGACAATAACCTGTAGGGTTTCTGTGCACACCTGATGTACAAAATATGAATTAATGCTCAGCCTCTGTCTCGTATGTTTTCCCTTCACAGATGAGGAAAGCACAGAGAAGGTCAGCCAGGAAATATGTGCATAACCTGGGGACTTAGATAACTATTTCCTCCAGATGGAAATGGTGATAAAGATGTAACTCTCTCACACATACAAGAGTCCTTGGCAGAAATGTGGTGGACTCCACTCCAGCTATTAAAAAATTACCTTTCTGCCATCATTCATCTCCAAATTTTATGACTGGCCTAAAAAATATAGTATGTTACAATATATAACATAAGAACTTCTGTATCATTTAGTCCATGGACTCATCTCCCTGAGACTGTGTCATCTGACATGGCCAGAATTGTTGGATAAGAGCAAACCAAGCTGATGCAATGCTTCCTGCATGAGGCTGCCTGACCTCCAGCTGTCTGAGACTCTGGGATTTTCTGACTCAGACATGGTCACTAAAAGATTAGGAAGTGGATATGGTTTTATAAATCATGTACTTGGAGAGGTTTTTATTTGCCTCCAGAATTTTAATCTTTACAGAGAGCTTTGTTTAAAAAGCACTTGAATAATCAAATAGATCCAAAGCCTTTCTTTTATAACGAGAGCTGGTATTCGTACCTCACCAGATGACACTGGCATTCTGGGCCTTGAGAGAGCACTGCATACTGGGAAACTTCATTCCATTGCACCTTACGTGCCATGGATACGTATTTTTATCCTACATCAATTTTTAATGACTCCCACACTTAGCACATGCATGAGTTTGCACTGTGAAATCCAGATACAGCAGCAATGAGTTTCTGGGCTTGTATTTGATTTAATTTTTAAGGAGTTCCAGTATTAATGATTTGGCCTTGATTTTAATTTATTCTTGCTTTTGATTTGCTTGCTCCCTCCCTCCATCTGGCAAAATTGCTTTCAACTGATGAAAAGAATATGATTTTTATAAACTAAGACAGAGGAGAAATCCCAAGCTGAATCCATGTCAAGAAATTTACACTGGTGAAGAACAATTAGGACATAACTCCAGCACAAGCTGTCAGACTAAGGAATGCTGCTCTGCTGAAAATCCTGTCAGTACCAGTACAGAAAGTTCACTGCAGAGATTCTTGCTGTACAAGCTGTTCTACTGTGCTCTTTAGAGCTCTGGACCTTATCTTCCCAGCTCTAGCATCCATCCACACTAAAAAGACTAAAAAGCAAAAGGAATTATCAGTTTCACCTGTATAATAGGTTTTGCTGGCCTGACAGTTTAGGTACATCCACATACTCTAGAGATAAATTGGCTGGCAAAACCTTTTGCAGCATGGAGTTGGCTGGCAACCAGATTTGAAGGCAGCACAGTAAATAAACCCTGCATCTCTCCATCCCACTTACTGGGGCTGACTGTTAAAGGAAGCCTGTAAGCTCCCCTCTGTGCTGCTTCATTTGCAGACAGAAAAATTTTCTCTATGCAAGCTGGATACAGGTCTGTGCTGGGTTAAATCAGTGACTCCTGCTAATAAAGTCATTACAGTCCTCCTTGTTCAAGGCTCTGAGATGCAGGAGCATCTTCTTACCTGCTTCAGTCACTACCAAACATGCATTTGAACCACCACTTGTGTGAGGTTAAAGCAGGTAGAATACACAGGGTCTCTGTCCATAGGATCTCATTGTCTTTTGGAACACTGGTGCAGTTGTGGAGAGGTTGGGCTTTCTTGGCTCCCGTGGAAGCACAGTCTTGGTGATCCAAATAATTCACAGTCACAAATCAGGCCTTGCTGAAATTCTGAGTTTGGCCTAAATGTTCCACAAAAACATGTGTCCTCTTCTTACCTTCCCCTATAAATGTTGGCTTCTCTTTATTTGTTTTTCCTCCATGCTTTGGTCTATAGCTCTTTTGAGGTCAAGGAAGAAAAAGGAAGGCAATTGTGTGACCTGGTTTGGGACACCTGAAAAGAGCCAAGCACTGCAAGAGCCCCGAAGCGAGACAGACCTTGCACAGTCGAATCTACTGTGCATCATGGCAGCACCATGGGCTGTTGATGTTTCTGTGCTCACGGAAAATTTCTGTTTCGCTTTCAGGCAAAATGAAGTTCTTTGGCGGGAAGTTGTTTCTCTCCGGCAGAACCACTCACAGCAACAGAAAGTCATCAACAAGGTAGTGGTCAGACAAACTCCAAACTCGCTTGTGCTGCCTGGTCTATGTCCTCCTCTGATTTTTTTTCTTGTCTAATAATCTTCACAGTGTGATATTGCACTGTAATTGTTTTCCCTTTCTTTTAATTTGTGTGATGCTTTTATGTGTCCTATGGAAACAGGTCATTAGCAAAGCACAGACTGCGCCCTTGAGCAAAAGATTTTAATTTCCCTGTCAGTCCTTTCTGTGATGTTAGAAACCACTTTTCTGTTGAAGTCCTGAGCAAGAGAGCTCAACTCTCACTAATTGCTCTATGTTGGCTGTGTTCTGGTTGTACCAATGCCTTTGGGCTTCCCAAATCTTCCTCTTCCTTTTGTACAAGAGAGGAGCCCCACTCCTGCCAGCACCGAAGCTGCAGGTGGCAGAATTGGCCACCCATTGCCCCACTGGGGGAATGTAACAGCAACTATTACATTTTCTGGTGTTACTGGTATAGTTGAGGGATCACTGTACAACCTTTTAGGCTGCAGAACCATCTCCCTTAAACTCTAGCATGACCAGTAGAGAAAAGGCCTCTCCAGTGATTCCTGGATGGTGCTGACATGACTGAGCACGTCACATATCCCAGTCCCCATGTTCTGACCCTCACGTGGCATCATGGAGTCATAGGACTGGACAGAAATGCACGAGGCTATCAAGCCTTCCTCCAGCTCTGAGGCTGGACCAGCCACACGCTTCATTGTAGAGGCTTTTATGCAACTCTATTTTGTTATATTGAGCAATGAGTAAGAGCCAGCTGTGATATATAATAATAATGCTCTCTTTGTTTGGAGGTCAAAGCAGAGCATTAAGTTCAAGCTGACCTGGGAATATGTTGCTAAGTGATTCCTCTCCAAAGCTACTTTGCTTCCTTTTTAGTGTCCTGTTATATCAACACTGACATTCACAGAGCTTAAAAACTCAACTGAAAAGAGCTCAGACCTCCATCCAGGCTCTCCCGTAGGGAGTTGCTTCTTTCACTTGCAAAGTCTTTATCAGACTTTACAGCACCTCTTCTAAATGTCTCTGAAAACTTTAATGGATCCAGCTCTAACTCCAGGCCTAGGAATATTTGCATGTGCACTTCACAGGTCTACTAGGACCAGCTAAAGTTCTTCATGCACCAAGTGGAGAGAGAAAATGCTGACCATATGCATCCAAGAACCTTTGCACAAAGCAGGCACCTGGCTGTGTCCCTTGAAAGCCAGGCAGGCTGTTTGAGTTCTTGGACAGCTCATTTCTGTTTCAGGCTCCAATGTCTCATGCAATTTGGCCCCTTATATTCTGTGGCTGCTCCCAGCTTTGGGGTGCTGTTGGGAGGGAGGAATGTGTGAGATAAGAATGGCTGCGAGAGCAGGGAGTGCTGAATCACTCTGCTGATTAACACCGGATTTTGATCTCTCCTGACAGCTGATTCAGTTTCTGTTTGGCCAGCTCCAATCAAGCCCCAGCAGCGCTGGGATAAAGAGGAAGCTGTAAGTACCCTTGTGTGGTGCACACGCTCACGGGTGCATAATGCTGCCCCCTCACTAAAAGCACAAGCTCAGCTCACCCAGGCAGGCGGTCACCGGACCAGGGCTCCATGGTGATGGGAAATGAATGGGCTGAAGTGCAGAGTCAGACCTGCTGACATGCCCCATTCACTGCTCTTTAGAGAAGCACCGTGTCAGCTCGTGACCTTTATTTGGGGAACACAGCGCGCAGTGGGAGGTGGGAACGCTAACTAGGGGGAGGCCAAAGGGCAGGACCCCACTGCTGGTCCTACAGGTTCCAGTTTTGCCACTTGACATCAGTAGGAGCAGGCCTGGGCCCAGCCAGCCCACAGACACCTTCAGTTTGACCCACAGTCACTGAATGTGGTGTGTAGCCAACACTGACTTGGTGGTGTGTAACCTGCAGACCTTGCAAAGAGGAAGGTGGGGAAAAATTTTAGCTAAGGGGTATCTTTAGATAGACTCTTTAAGGCAAGTGAATAGAGCAACTTGAATTAGGAAGCTTAGGAAGCCTTTCAGGAGAGCAGCTATGCCTTTCTTGCCCTGTGGTGCTTGTGATCTAAAGAAGGAGACAAGACTACTGAGTGGAATTTGCTGAGGGCAGGGACCTGCCTCCAGTTTCCACCTTTACCTTGTGGCCTTTGACAACTTAGAAACTTCTCCATGCTGCAGAGAAAGGAGCCAGACCTCCCACGAGCAGCTCAAAGGAGTCAATTTTCATTAAGTCAGTGTCCTTGTTCTTGGCTCACTCCTCTTGTCAGGATTGTAAAGGCAACACAGGATTGAATGAAGGAGCCCATAATCTGTACAAGCCAGCAGGGTATGTGCATCTCTGCCTACCCCCTCTACTGAACCTCTTGGAAGGGCTAAACACTGCAGGTAGCAAAGAAAAGGGCTCATGGGGAGAATAGCAGCTGCTGAGTTGCTGAGGTTCATGACTGGGAAAATTTTTCTCCAGTAGACTGGGCAAGAAGAGAAATGAGATGCTGGATCTGACCCCTAATTTCCATGGTTAGGGCTGTGCCCTCCCTGTAAAAGTTTTGCAGCCCAAGAAGTGTCTTAGACCACTGCTGTTTTGAAATAAAGCAAAAAATTAATGAGAAACTGTGCTGAAAAGGGCAGAAGAGCACAGAGCTACCTGCACAGCAGCTGTATTGACCTCCTTATGATGAGGGATCACACTTCATACAACCCAACTGCAATTTGCACAGTGTTGAGCAAGGTAATTTGAGGTCCTGCTTCCTTGGAAACACAAAGGTCTGTCTTCCAGAAACCTCAGCTCTTGTGCCTATATCTGCATTCTTAGTGTTTTATCTTTCACAGTTGTGTTTTCCTGCCTCTCTTCTAAATGGCTGCAGCAAAGGATGGTGTGCAGCCTGGAGCTACTTGGTGCAAAGCAGAGTGCTGCCTGGGGGCTCTGAGTGGGTTTGGGCAGGATGGGCAGGTCTGCATCCTTCCCTTCTCTGTTTGGTTAATGCTCTTTTTAAATGGGGGCCTCCTCCAAAACTGTTGTTAGCCTTCCTTGCCTATAACACTGGACAAGGAAGACTCTTACAGCTGAGGAAAGCCAGAGTCCCCAGGGAGAAGAGCCTTTGGCTGAGGGATGTTTTGTGTATGAGCTACCAGGAGCCTGTCAGTACCTGCTGGAAGACAAACCTGTTTCTCTTCACAGACCTCTGATGCTTGACAACGGGATCTCAGCTCCACCAGTGTCCAAGTTCAGCAGGCACTTGTCTGCAGACCCTCTCCACGACCCCTATTTCATACAGTCGGTAGGTTGACCCCAGCCTCCGAGCTCTGGCTTTGGCCAGGGGGGAAAATGTTTGAAGCAATAGTAGAGATTATGGAGTAAGTAACTTGGCAAGAGCTTGGCAGTGAAGAGATGAGGTTTGCAAAGCTGGGTGACATAACTCCTTCAGCTCCCCAGTTTCAGGGATGCCTGCATGAGGGAGGCCATGGGCTTTGGTGGGGAAAGGCAGACCCTGCACACTGAACTCTCTGTGTTGTTACCCCAGCCTAGTTCACCTCGAGGGAAGAGAGGAAGAAATGAGTTCTAGAAGTCAGTATTATGATCTTTCTGACCAGACCTGGATTTTTGTAGCCTCTGAGGGATCCCCACCATCATCAGAGCAGACACCAGACACTTCTGTCATGCAGTTAAAATACGTGAGCTGGCATGAGAGGCTCATACTGCCCTGTTGGGCTGTGTTGGATCTTTCCCTCCAGAGGAAGCTGAGCAGTGTAGGCAAATTGTCAGACATGGTGAAACCTCTTGGTTGCTGACACTTCACAGGGTTTATTTCACACCTGTACCTCTGTGCGGTTGGAAGTGAGAGGAAATTATAATGCTGCATAGTAGGTAAAAGCTTTCTTGGTTTCCATATAGGGAGAACTCAAGGTCCCAGTGAATAAATCCTAACCATCTCAGATAGGACCTTGGACTTGTTTTGGGGTCAGAAGGATAAATCTATATGGTTTTTGCTTTCCTCTTAGCCATCGACAGAGCCTGCCTCTTGCTTAAACAGCCCTGCAATTGCTGGAGGACCCATCATATCTGATGTTACTGAAGCATCACCATCCAACATCATGAATATGCAATCCCCTCCTGAAAATGACAGGTAAACATGTTTATGATTAAAAATAGGGAGAGTTGGGTATGAGCATGCTTATGCAACTCTTCACAAGAGTTTTTCGTGGCTGTAATTCTACCCAAGTTTCTGTCTGATTCACAAATCTCTATAGAGATATGGGATGGAATACTTTTTTCCAGCTTGAAAAGTGGGTCAGATTTTCAGAATTAGAGGGGAGTAATAACAGCATAACTTTCAAAACAAAGTCCTGAGTTTCATGCTGAAAACTTCCACTCACCTCTTTAAGCAACATTCCATGTTACTTTATGTTTTGTCCTCAAGACAGGGACTGTCTCAGACTTAATCAAGTAATGAGATACTAACACTTGCTGGGTTTGTTGAGAGAGAAAGGAGGGTTTCCTTTTGGCTTTGGCAAAGAAGAAACAATCAAGTTGTACATCTATCTGCTAATGAGAACAGAAAGGTTGCATCACGACAACTTCCGATGCTTGACAACTTTTCTGTGAAAAGGCCCCAGTAACTTAAGAACTGAATGCAGAGGTATTTTAGTGCTTATCTCTTCCTGCCACAGACATGCAGTGTATTTAGGGCTAGTAGCAGAATAGCTAAAGCTATGTCAGTGGAAATTAAGTAGACAGATGAATCATGGAAACCGTTTCTCAGGCTTAGAGGCAAGGCAGTTATACTCTAGAAATTGCCTGTAAATCTGTCACATAATTGAAACCATAGCCATAAAATTAACTAGAAGCATGTAAAGAGCTTCAAATTAAAAAAAAAAACAAACCTGGAAGCCATTTCTAAAGCAGAAAATCTTGAATATAACCTTCAAGTTGAAGTTGCTTATTTCTACTAATTACTGAGTGCCATCTGGTGGCTTCTGATCTGTGCTGTGTCTGCACGACTTGAGCATCTGAGCCAGCCATGGCCCTAATCAGTTCAGGTACTTCCTAAATCAGCTGAGCTTCTGGCAGGAGTGCAGGACCCATGAGATGAGAAGATGATCTGAAATGAATGTTGAGGAAAGCTGTATAGTCACATACCATCCCTGTTGATCTCTGTGCCTTTGTCACTTTGGCTCCGGCTGTGCAGGTTCACAGGGAGCTGTAAAGTCTCCTACAAGTAACACAGAGTAGGTTTTTACGCACAAAATGCTTCTAAACAAAACTTCATTGTCATTTGTCCATCTGGAAATAACATGGAGTGCCGCTCCCATTGGAAAAAGGCAAACCTCTGCCTCCAACCAAGTAAAACATCTGACTAGGACTGTCAGATCTCAATAACTTCTGTTCAAATCCTGCAGGGACACAAGATCCTGACCTGTCTCATCAGGATCTCTAGAGTGCTTGCTGGTCCAGTCCTAACTCCTGCATGTGATGGTCTTACTGATCCCATTCCTATCTTTAGGATGAGGCTTTTCTATTTCAGGGGAATCTCTGTAGCCCAGTGACCCTTTAACCTGTCCCTAACACTCACCCAAGAAATGATCAGTGCATGGAAATGTATTTTCCATATTTGCAAAACAGTTGAATGGGGCAAATGCATTATAGCTGTGACTGATGAAGTGACTGCAGATATTCCAGCTGAGCATGTTTCTGGAGTTTGCTGAAAAGAAAGAGAGGCTGCTGGCTTCTTTTGCTCATCTGAGGAAATGGAAAGACCTTCTGGGGCAGTTTGATGGGAAGTGGAAGCAATGCCTTGTGCTCCTGCCCTTCCCAGTAGCACGAGGCCTTTGCAGAGCAGCTGTGTGGTGCCAAGCCTTGTCTCTGATGCAGGGAGAAGTGCCTCATGCTGTGTCTCTGATGCAGGGAGAAGTGCCTCATGCTGATCAAGGAAGAGCCAGTCAGCCCAGGAGTGAAACCCAGCGTGGAGCCCGATGTGCCCCTGCCCGGCTGCCGGGCCTGCTCCGAGCCCCCGGTGCTGCCGGTGGCCATGGTTCAGTCTGTCCTGGAAGGCAAAGGCAGCTGTGCTGCAGCCCCACCAGGGACCTCCCAAGCACCTGACAGGAGAGGCAGAAGGGCACTGCTTGACAGGTGAGGCGAGCAGGGAGAGCTGTGGCCCTGCCTGTTCATGGCCCTCTCCTCCCATTCCCAGGGTGGGGAGGGAGGGTGACTTTGAGTTGCCAAATGCAGCCTGGTGAGCTCCATCCTGTGCCTGTGGTGCCTGCCACGGGACCTTTGAATCCCATGGGACAGTTCACAGAGGTAGGGGGCATGTGTATCACTCTCTTGAAGGACCCAGCAGAGGAAGAGCTGTCAGAGGATGTGCATCTGAGCTGTGGGAGCAGGAAGAGGCTTTTTGCATTGGGAGGGATTTGCCCAAGGTCTGAGTGACAGCTGGAGCCCAGCATCTGTGTCTGCAGGCCTGCTCTGGACTGTGCTGCACCCCTGCCAGGGGGGTTGGCACTGTGTCATTAGGCTCAGCCCCAGAGTGGTCCCAGTGAGCCACTTCTGGAGCTGTGCTCTGAGACTGAAGTCCCAACAGCACCCATGTCATGGGGGAGTGTCCAGGAGACTTCGCCAGCAGAAGAAAAGCATGGTGCAGCTGGGGGGATGATGTGGAACTTAACTGCAGTTCATTCTTGATAGCAACTGCAGCAATGTAAGGAGGACTGGGAGGGAGGGGAACCCAAAATACTCAATAGTATTATCAGAAAAGCTTCCATTTTCCTTTAAGTCCTTACAGAGAATCAAATTCCTCCTTCTGAACTCACTGGATGCTTAAAAACATATTACTGGGAAAAAAAATAATCCTTTTTTTAAAGACCTGATTTTAAGAGAAATTTTTTATGGCTTTTGGGGGGTTTAAACACAGCAGGGCCTCAATGTTGCCCATTTAGCTGAATGTCTCCAGTAAATGCAGCCTGCAGGGTGAATGCCTGCAGCTAAAAGTCACTCCTTTAAAAAGCATTAGTTAACAGTAATTCAGGCATCTTGGACCAAGGAGAATGGCAATGCAGCCTGTTCTCGTTCCAAGTGCATCTCTAAAAGTATTTCTTCTAAGGAAAGCTTTAATTTTCCCGGTGCTGAGGAGATGTGCACAGACTATCCACCCCCAAACCACGTGTCACCCAGGAGAGGGGTTGTCTCACTTGTTTTACCATCTGCCCAGCCCCCTGTGGGCTCTGCTGAGTTGTACTTCTGGGATTAAACCAAGTTATATGGCATAAACCCAGACTGACAGTGGGCTCTTGATTTTCAAAATGAGATTTAAACAAACATCCTTTTGGAAGGCTGCTCAGTCCTGCTTTCTGTGTGTATCTGTTGAAGTTTCCTTTGTGGCAATATTTCCCCTTGTGTTTTCTCAGAACAGATATTTCAGACCCGTTGGAGGGCACCGACTGGAGCTTGGAAGGGCTGCAGCTGCTGCTGAGGAGCCAGCAGTACAGCCTGGAGCCTGCCAGCCTCTTGGATGTGAGTGTTGCAGGGAAGGCTGCATCAAACAGGGCTGTGAAGTTCACAGAGGTTCCTGTGAGCTGTGAATCAGGTCGTGCTGCTTGTCCTCGTGTGGCGTTTGTCTGCCACGTGGAGCCTGTGCAGTCACAGCTCTGTTTTGACCTGATCATAACATTTCAGCTTTAAATTATGCTTTTTTCCCCCGTTTTCTAAATATGCATATTTGAACTTCTAGGAGCATAAAACAGTGCATTTAGTAAAGAAATCAACGTCAGACTTGACATTTATGTAAAATAGGTTTAATATGACTCTCTAGCTAGTTTGGTAACTGCTTTGTAGGGGTTAATTTATTTTCTGCATATTCTACAACTTTGATATTCCTAGATTGTGTTTAGCTTTTCCTACCTTCCCCTTCTCCTCATATTCTGGGAAGTGTAGCCAATGTAAAATTCTCTCTCTGCTGAGGTATTTATCAGTCTCAGTTCTCACGTTTCTTTAGAAATGGATGGTAGCGTTTTTCTTAAGCAGACATGCAGAAACAGGAAGGTTTGTTTATTTCTCTATTATTGTACATATAGTTGGTGTATGAAAGGTTTTTGCCAACAATCAAATAACTCTGTATGTAAGAAAAGAATCTATATGTCAAATATATGCTCCCTTGAGGAGGTGCTTCAGGTAAAGGCACATTGTAAGCTTGCGTGGATAAACAGAATGAAAAACCATTTTAAAAAAAATCAATCTCACTCTCTTCTAGTCTGTTCCCAAGTGTCTGTGGTTGACTTTGACTTTACAGAGAGCTTCTCTAATGGCCTGCTGTATCACTGACTGTTGGTTTCTGTTTCTTGTTTCTCTTTAGGAAGTGTTTTCCTGTTACTGACACACTTCTCTCTCTGTGCAACTTATGTCACAAGAGTGAGAATGAATCATAAAACTGGCCCTAGAACAACAGCTCCTTTTCCCAAATTGCTCAGACTTCTCAAGAAATTGCCACCAAAGCCCTTATGCAGTAACCTGCCCTCTGCTGCTAAGTTTTGGAATGCTTTTAAAAGTCGTATGAATCTGGGAGTGTCCTAGGACTCAAGAGCAGCAGAAAAGGGCTTTGGTTTGTGTGTGCAGTGAGACTGAGAGCTGCCCTGGTTTGTGGCAGGACTGTGGCACGGGGTGTCTGTGCTGTCCCTCCCCTGGCAGGCAGCAGGGCTCGTGGACCAGCACAAGGGCCCACGGCCCAGTCCGGGCTGTGCCACAAGTCAGCACAGGAGCCTCTGTCTGCAGCTTGAGTCACTGCAGGGCTGCACCTCCAGCAGGCAGGGGAGGGCATGAGAATTACAAACCATTGCACCTTTAGAGCCCTAACTGTATTTTTCTCCCAACAGGTCTTTAATCCCAATTTATCTCTGAGTGAGTGGAATTTGACTGAAATGGAAGCCAGTCTGTCCCCGGTAAGAGATGTGTATTTCTGAGATATGATAATAAAAATCATAGAGCTCCACAATGGCGGGGGCTGGAAGCGACCTCAATGTTCATCCTGTTCCAACCCCCCTGCAATGGGCAGGGACACCTTCCCCTAGATCTCCTTGCCTAAATAATAATGGAACCATGAAGCAGAGCTTGTGCATAACAGAGGAAGTTATTTCGTAACCAGAGGGGAGAGTGGCTAAAGCACAGCACATAGGCATCTCCTGAGGGCAGCATGGGAGTGCTGCATTATACTCTTGACCTCTTTTTCCCACTCAGCCAGACCTTGTCTGGAGACAAGCTCTGACTGACTGTTGGTGTCCTGGAGACTTCAACTGCAACTGGTTGCTCTAAACTTTCTCTTAGTGTGAATGTCACATCCTACCAATACCATAGATTTATAAAATGTCTTTGTGCCTTTACAAAGTGCAGTCATCCCTGTACTTTTCAGGAGCAGTAAAATACCATGCAATTAGAACAGAGGTTCCTGCACCCCCGTACATGAAGAAGCAAGGAGAAATTGTTTGGCAGTATTTGTTTGGAATTGATACTGACACAGGCATTTCTGCAGTGAAGAAACAGCAGGTTTAATACAGTGAGGAAAAGGAAACCATAGACTCATAGAAGCATTGAGGCTGGAATTGTTGCATGGTTGGGTTCTCTTTCCTGTGTGATGGAAGGTGAATTTTCAGAGCCCTTGCTGACAGCCAAGTTGGATGAAGATTTGGATGGTTCTGCCATCTCTACAGATGCACAAGCCAAGTGTAATCTATTCTAATGAAATGCAAAAGGTCTCTAAGCCTCCTTCACGGTATCAGCATCCTTTTTAGGTTTTAATAATTTTGAATTTATGAGGTAATTCCACTTCCTGAGTGTTAGAAAGGAGAGTGCCTGAAGAAATAGTCATAATAATATAATAATAATATTAATTAGCAAGTCTTGGAAGCAAGGGCTGTTACCTTTTAAAAAGAATAGTATGAGAGAAAAGGCGAGGAAAGGAGGCTGCAATGTTCAATAATTCAGTCCTTGAGCCCACTGAATTTCCCAGGAGCTCTTGCTTGTCCTACAGAAAGTCATGAGCACAGAGAAGCCTGGAAGTAATACCTGCAGGAGCTCTGTGCCTAGAGCAGTGTGTGAGCAGGAGCTAGTTTTACTTTAAAGACAGTCACAGGAAAATGGAGAGAAAATCCCTTTCCTCTTTGTTACGGGCTGCACAGGACTGTGGGTTTGCTTTGTGTGGCAGCAGGGCAGGGCAGCCACAGTGACATCAGCCTGGCCCCTCATGTGACACGAGCTTCATGCCAGATTAGCCGGTGCTGAAGGGGGGATTGCACCTCCCACAGCCCTTTCCTTCAGGCAGATCTGCCCTCGAGCACATGGTGTGGCTGTTTTAGTGAAGTGCAGTGAGGCTGGGAGGAGAGGCCGGGCAGGGAGGATGGCTTGTGCTCCTGGTGGGTGTTGTGCAGTGGGGTGAAGCACCGGTGCTCAGACATGGCCTAGTTCTAACAAGCTCCCCTGTCTTTGTATAATTGTACATTGTAGTTTATATTTTTGCATCAAGATGCAGCGACTCACAGTGGATCTGGAGAAGAGTGCAACTGAGCTGCCCCCAAAAGTGTTCAACCCACCGTTCAACAACACCTGCCCAGGTAGGAGCACCAGCAGCTCTGTGGACTTGGCAGTGGGATGTTGTTCAGGGAGATATGATGTCCAGCATTGACTGTTTGCCATTTGAGGGAGCAAACCATGTTTGTTACTTTACTTTTACGATTGTCAGTCAGCAGTGTTTCCTCAGCAGCTGCTAAGCCAGTTCCTGAGCTGTGGGAAAAGGCCGGGGGATAAACTGAGGTGTAAATGGAATTGAACTGGTTTTGCAATGGGTGCACATCATGACTGTCAGTGTCTCCACTGTTTTCTCTGCCTGTTCATTGCCACCTCAGAGCAATGTGATCTCAGTGGGCAGGGTTGGTGAGAGCTGTACAGTCCTGGGTTTCCTCTGGCTCCTGCTGCAGAGGAGGTGCCCCAGTAGCTGCTGACAGCCAGAGGCACAGGTTGTGTGTCTCTTTCTCCAGACCTTTTAGCAGACCTCAAGGGAACTGTCCAGCTGATCTTCTCCCACTTGCTAACTCTGATAAAGTGTGTCCTTGACCTTAGATATGAATCCAGGAGTGTTGCTCTGGTTTTGGAATTGTGATGTATATTCGTGTGTGTTCAGCTGGGATAGACCTGAAAGAGAAGCTCTGGTGAGCTCCAGTTTGGTGCTGTAGCCACCTGAGCCCACCCCAGTTTTGATTCATTGTGTGTCATTCAAGGACTTCCAGCCTCAGCCTCTTTCATGAGCATCTCAAAGGCATTAAAAGCCCCAGTACACTGAAGAGAGTCCTTGAGCATCCCCTGTTTGCAAAGCCTTTCTGGTCCTTCTACAAAGAGGAAGAAAGACAGTTCTTGAGTGAAGGAGAAGAGCAGCTGCTCTCATCCTCCTCTCAGTGTTTCCATCCCTCTTTCACTTGTGAGGCATCTCAGCATTCAGGCAGAACCCACCTGGTGACCTGCAGAGACTCCCCTTGATCTTAATGGGCTTTTGAGTGAGTCCAAGTTTCACTCAGGTGTTTCCAAGCGATTTTGCTGGAGTGAGGCTCCTCAGCCGCTGTTGCAGTGTGGATTTGTCACTTTTCAGTCCTACACGTGTAAAATCAGGTAACCTGCCTTCCAGAAGCTGAATTTTCTGCTGTCCATTCCTAGGGAAAGATGTCATTCTTGAAAGTGCCCAGCAGTTCCTCCTTGACCGTCAGTCCATCTTTGGGAACGACCTCATCAGCTTGCCTGAAAACTCATCACTTTATGTTCCTTCTGAAAATATGGCTTCCTACATGTCCTCTGTGGGTGTCCAAGGGGATATCCCTCTAAACCTGAGTTCTTCAACGGACAACAGCCAGTGATTGAGCTTCCAAGAAACAACAGGTCCCTCCCACCCATCCAATCATCCACAGGTTTGAATGTAAAGAAACAAAACTGACTCAGAAACCCACAAGAGAGTTTCTTTTTGTGCCCATTTTTTTTTCTGAGTAGATGGAAATGGTCAGTAGCTGTTGCATTACCCTCCCTACACCTGCATTTCAGCATTTTTTAAAACAAAATTCTACTTCTGGTGCTTGCTCCGAGGGGAAGTGAGAACTTGCCAGGATTTTTTTTTTCCTTGAAAATGCTTTAGAAATCTCAATATTTTCATAAAATACAAGCAAAGAGTAGCTTGAAAGTCCATCTGGGACTTCCTAAAATAGTGATCCTGACTAGTGTCTGCAATGGCAAACTGCTGGATTTTATTGGGGCAGCACAGATTAGCTAAGATGCCTGACCCTTGTTGATGCTGGTTTTTTAATAGGAAAATAGTTCTACATGCCAATCTAATGCTCTAAAAATATTTTTTATCAATTTTCTGGGTTTGATGGGATGCATCTGTGCCTCTCCCTGATCCTCCTAGGATGAGTAGGAACAAGATCTCTTGGGGTGTGTAGAAGATTGTTTTCTAAGTGACCCCACCAAGAATGTGCCTCTGGCTCTTAGGGGAGCTACAGACCATCACAGGCTGCAAAACATCCCATGCTGAGTTGAGAGCATTTGTTGTTTGGGATTTGTTTTGCCCCAAATTTATTTTCTCTTACATAAAGGCAGGGCACTCCATAGTTATAAAATAGAAAAGGGATAGACTTTTCTGCACACACAGTTTTCCATGTGCAGAGAAGACTGACGGAGCGCACTCTGGGTTTTGGTGCTGGCTAAATATTCCATGTCCAGTCCAATGTTTTTTTTCCTTGACTTTGACCTATTCTATTTCCCCTGAAGATGTGCCTGTTGGTTTATTGATGTATAAAATCTGATTAAACAGTTTAATTGATTGGATCCCCTTTTTAGAAGGACTCTCAGCTGCTCAGTGTAGGAGAGAGGCAGAAGGGTTAGTCCACCATGTCCCACAAACTTTTCTTCTGTCCTTTGTGCATCTGAGACCAGCCTCAAAGGCTGAACTAACCTTCCCCATCCATGTGGTTTCTGACAACTGAGTTTCTCAACAAAGCAGAGCTTTGTTTTTTATGCTGTAGTTCTAATGAGAACGTATTATTTATCTCAGTATCTGCTACCTGAGTTGCTTTTCTTTAGGAAGGTTACCCAAATGCAGTAGGACAGACCCAGGAAATTCAATTAACTCAGGCCTCCTAGGGGCTTAGACAGGGAGGTTTAAGCTGTGCCAGTATCATTTGAAGAAATGCTTTGCCTGCCTTCATTGCCACAACATTTCTTGGTTATGAACGGTATTTCTGAGCATTGTGGTCAAGCAGCATCCACCCCACAGTGTAGCTAATCAGTCAGACGAGTGCAGGCTCAAAATCTCCTCAGTAAGATGAGCATTTTTTAAATGGACCTTCCTGTCACAGCCCTTTCCTCCATCCATTTATCACTATGTGAACAAATGTGTTAGCTCAGAAACATTCACTTTTGAGCACATTTTTGCCCAGCTGATTCCTGTGCTGGGAGCTCTGTCACTGCCTTGGTGGTGTGGTCTGTGCAGGAGTGAGGTTGTGAGAGCTCCTGAATTAATCCTGGCCACTGTTTTTGTGTTCGGGACTAAGGGAAAATTCAGCAGCCCCCACTGGCCTGGTATTTAGATGATGTGCTTGAGTGTATCCTGGACAAGGTTTTTCTTTTTGACAGATTTGTGCTTAGAAAGTTCACCTAGATCAGCCCATTTCCACCCTATTTTGCCCTTTCCAGCAATGGAAAGTTGTTGAGTTGCACTCTGTTTACTTCTTTTCTCATAGGTAATTGAAAACTGCCTGGTGTCTCCTGACACTGACAGTGTATGTTCAAGATTTACATCCTTCTCTGAACTGCCACACTCTAGGCTGCTGTCATGTTAACACTGAATGTATTGATCCAACAAGGTATTTAAGCACATGCTAAACTTCAAGCTCCTGAGTAGTTTTCCCGTATTTTTCTGGAGCCTGTCACATGCTGAGGCTGGGCCTACGCTCGTGTCCGACTGGATTGCCTGGTTGGGGCTGAGAAATGAACCCTGTGGGCAGAGGCAGGTGCAGCTCGGCCTGGCTCCGTCTCAGGCTGTGTCCTGCAGGGCAAGCTCCAGCCTGTGCTCGTGGGGAGCAGCCTCTCAGGAGGGTTCATGGGGTTTTCTTTAGGCTTTTTGCTCTACTATAAACAGGAGATTGGAGCTTGATGGTGAGAGAGGCACCTCCAGGAAGAAAATTCGGGAGCCATTCCTGTGAAGAAGGAAGCTTGTGTTCCTCGGCTTTTTACATTGTTAATTTTACTTGAAGGTGATGTGCTGAGACTGCGTTTTTGCACTATGCTGTACATTTGTAAAGTTTTACAGACGACACTAATTAAACATATTTCCTTTTTCTCATTTAGTCCTGCTTTGGCATTTCTCTCACTCCTTTCATCTATCCCTTTCTCCTTTTCTCCTTCCCAAGTCCTCAGTGACAAGTGAAAATCGCTTCTAAACATTCAGGAGATTCCCCTGTGAGCTCATGCAGGGCCCACTGGTGGGTTATGGTCACCGTGTGACCACACAGGGGCTGGGGAGACCTCCCATGTAAAATGTGGCAAAGTGAAAACAGCTTGGAAAGCTGCTGAATTCTTCAAACTAAAATGCCAGCCAGGGTGGATATAGCTGGTAAAACCAGGATCACAGTAAAAGAATCTATAGTTCTTGAAACTACTTGATGCTTTTTTTTTTCCCCATTTGTCCTATTTTTCTTGCTTTCAGTGATAACAGAGCTCAAACTTCACTCTTGGAATTATTTTTTAAAATCTTTTGTTTGCAAACATAATGCGGTCCTTTCTGCTTACTTGTTTTTAGTGTAGTAAGCAGATACCAGGACAGGCACTAAAACACAGCATGGAAAATGCAAACCCCAAAGTCCTCAGAACAGTCCTTTATCCAGCTTTCTGTCAGAAAAGGAAGCAGCTACTTTTTTAGGATGGAACTCATACAGGTTGGTAACAGCATTTGCAGCTTTTGGAAGAGCAGATCCTGTGCTGGTGCTTTCAGATAACCCTGCTCTCCACAGGCCCTTACCCCACCCTGTCCTGGAGGCCAAGGCTTTTGCCAGCATGTTTTAACTCATGCAAGGTGGAAAACGGCTGAAATTGAAAGCAATTGCGTCGTCCTCTCTGAGGGCTTTCACAATGATTTTGTGTTACTGTGAGGTCTGGTTCTCTTGCCACCAGAGGGCACCTAAGCCCAGGTAATAGGAAATACATATTTTCAACAAGCCCACAGTAATCTTTTATTTCTTTAAATTTGCACACCTACAAGAACTGTTCAATTCTATTTATTACAAATTATTAGAGATGTACAGAAACATGAAAAAAGACATTCACCTAAACTTGGCTATACTCAAAATCCAGATCCTGAGACATATACCAATGAAAAACAATAAAAGCAGCAGATATAAGTGTATGTTTCATTACAGATGCCCTTTTAGGTAAAATCAGATTTTCTGTGCAGGGATGCTATT
This sequence comes from Aleadryas rufinucha, assembly GCA_013397815.1. Classification (NCBI taxonomy): domain Eukaryota; kingdom Metazoa; phylum Chordata; class Aves; order Passeriformes; genus Aleadryas; species Aleadryas rufinucha. Next base: position 458,676 of record VZTH01002655.1, read on the forward strand.
TCTGCATCTGTTTAGGCATAAACAATCATAATGTCAAGGGATATTAGATCAGTAAAATAACCCATCAAGAAGCAATCTCCATTTGCCATTGGAGTCCATCTGCTATGACATACACTAGTATGGACTTAAAATATAAAACACCAAGTTAAAATATATGTGGTTACAAATAGAACCTTTATTTAGTTCAAATGACAGACACACCGAATTATGCTTTAAACTACATCTGTAATGAAACTGATACATTAACATGTGACTAAGGCATTTCTAGAAGGATGCAAAGGCACAAATAACACAAGACTGGAATTTAATCTCAAAGCAGTAGTTTTCAAAGTAGTGAACAGGCAGCTGCCCTGAGGGGCTTGGAGCCAAGGGCAGTGAGTTGTGATATCACAGTGTTATGTCAGTTTTAACTAATGGTCCCATTGCTGGCCTCCGTATTTTGGGAATATTTCCATGCAGTCAGCCAGATACTGTGCTCCAGATTTGGTCTGTTTTTTTCCAAGTGATTAATCCAATCCACTCTCACCATCTTTGTCACCTTGTGCTTTATGAGGACATCCTTCCCCCTCAGCCAGGACCTGTGCTTCTCCATCACTGCCATTCCCTGTTAAAAGCACAAAGGCAAAAAGCAAATGAAACTCGCTCATGGTCTTTAATACTGAAAAAAGAAATATAGAGCCCAATTTTTAAAAACCATTTAACTGAAACTCAGTAAGAAATCCTGTGCAGAACAAGAAAAAACATTTTAATTCCTAATCTATTACAATTCCCACATAAATAAAAGGAAGAGGTGATTTTAACTAACAATTTTCAAAAGGAGCTGAACAGATCCTTAGTATGCCTGTGCCACCCCTCTTTTCTCTGTGATTAGTAATGTCACTAATCTTACCATCCTCTTCCCACGAGCTTGAGTCATCTGGTTGAGGAAAGACTGGTGATAACAGTAGATTATCCTTGGGCTCAGTGATTACCTCTTGGATCAAGGGTTTCAAAGGGACTACCTCTTTATCTTTGATCTCCAGGTATCTTTCTGAATTAGCAGGCTGGGTAAAGAAGCTTTTGAGAAGGGGTCTTAAATGCTCCTTTTCATGCTCTTTATGCTTCTGACATACATTTGAAAAAATTGCTGTTGGAACCTCTTCTATTGAATTCTCAAGCATGCTTTTATTGTTTTCCTCTAATGAAGAATTGCTGTCATTTGTCACTTCAGAAATGATTTCAATCTTTGGGTGATAGTCCTGCTGTAAAGGTATAGATGTAATTGAAAAATTATTCTTAGATATAAAAGCTAAAGGACGAGTAAATATCTCTTGGATCATGTAACAGTTGTCAGCTTTAATGTGCTGTTCTCATAAAATATATGGAATATATGCTTCACCCACAGCTCTGCTGCTTTGTGAATGAATCTTAAGTTAGCAAGTTCTCAGGCATCAGCAATGAACTGACCATAAACTAATTAACAGTTCATAAAAAGAGCAGCTATTTCAGCACTTCAGCAATGTGTGGGCTCCGTTCTAATATTTCACTCCAAACAGAGGAACCTGACCAACATCTTCATCTGTCTTCAGCTGAGAACTGAGCACCCTTTGGAGCAGGACAGCTGCTAACACATCCTCCTTCACTAATCCTCTTTCCTTGCCTTCTTTGTTGACCAAGACATTTTGCAACCCTGTTATGAATCTGTGATCAAAAGGGCAAATCAATTCCGTGCCTTATGCTGACTGTAGGAACAGTTGGCATTATCTTGGAAAGACTTGTAAGAGCATGTACTGTACCAGTCTCTGCCTCCAGCAAGGCCAGTGTGGTTCTAAGATCAGCATGAGAATCAAAACTCTGCTTTTAAACTTTGTTGCTGTCTTTTTTTCTCTTCTATTTCTTCTTATAGGCTTGTGCCTAAAAGATTAGTTTGAGGAAAGCAAAACACTAAGGTGGACAAGGGCTGGCCTGCAGTGGAGAGGAGGAGTTTCAATCTCTGTGATTTCAGTTGAAAAGTCAGATTTTATTCAGCAGCAGGCAATTTGCACCATATTAGTACTGATAAAGTATATTTTAAGACTGATCTTCAATATAGCACTACATCCTATTAAGAAATTAAACTTACGTAACTGTTGCATTACTGAACATAAGTTTTATTCTATTTTTGCTACACATGAATATAAAGAAATCAGATTTAAAGAAAGAAAGATTTACATGTAGATATGAACTGCTGAAATCATCCATTTTAGTTTGTAAATGTGTAAGTGATTGCATCTCCAAACCACCATTTCACAACTTAGATTATCCTCATTTTGCAAAACGTTTGTAAATGTGTTTAGGGAAGCTTCATTACTGGAATTAATGAAAAAGTTACCTTTTGAACAAAGATTTCCTCTTCTGGGGGAAACTCACGCACAACTACATCTTCTAAATCAGGCAGTTCCTGCGAACAATTACAGATCAATAATCAGTGGGAAGGGCTACTGTAAGCCATGAAAAATGACATCTCTGGCTCACTGGACAACTTCTTCAAAGCAACGTTCATCAGGGTGTGAGGCCACAGGCAGCAGGACTGCACTGCCATCCTCTCACAGGGACAGTCTGCTGTTAAGCACATGTGGGAAAGGGAAAATTCATGTCTCCAGAAAGAGCAAATGGGAAAGCAATAGCCCTAATGTTAGACTGAATGCTCTTTTCTACTATGCTGTGTGATTATGAAGGAAAACAGGATAAAGAGTAAGGTATTTCCAGGATTTTAAAAGCAAGCATGGTTTATTCTCTTAGCTGTTTCCTTCCTATTCAATAGATTTAATCCCACTGCAACCCATCTTTATGGGTAAGTGTCAAATCCAGACCTGCAGTCTTCCTGAAACTGCATATCAGTAAACTCTGCTAATGTAAATACACCTAATAAACCAATGTTTTACTGAGAATGCCTCATAATTAAGGGTGCAGAACTGCAAACTTGCTGAGAACTGTTTTTCCTCAGACAGGTCCCATAATCTCAGCTTTCCACTAGAAAATATTATCTCAGACAACTATCATTTGCTGACATGAAAGCAAAACCAGAAGGTGGGAATGCAAAATCACAGGTAGAACCTAATATCTTGTTGCCATTTTTTTACTGTAGGTCAATACTGGGATAAACATCTCCTTTTGTTTTTAGATACTTTTAGCACGTAATGACTCTGTAGCAGACTGCTTGGCATAGTAGCATCAGGAACATCTATTCTGTACTGTCTTGTGTGGTGAAGATTATTACAGAATTAAAATCAAGAAAAAAAAATTCTCCTTCCTGATATGGTTGCAGCTCGTGCAGCCTGTCCTGAAGTCACACAGTTTTATAAAAATAGCATTAAAAATGTACAAACTAAGATCTGAGACTAATGTGGAGTTTGATGTCAGTAGGGAGATAAAACAGCTGTTAGTCTTGTTTCAGTCATCAGGGTGCATTTGCAGATCAAGCTAAAATCACTCACTACAAGTTAACCTAGTTTAGGTACATGAGAATGTGGTTTCCACTCTGCCAAGGCATGTGCAGCAACATGAGCTTGTTTCTGCTTGACACAGGGATGTCATAACCACCCATTGCAAATCCTCCTCCGCTCTTCTCCCTTATATTACTCCTGAGACCATCTACAGACTCAGGATATGAATAAAGACAATGGTGCTGCTCCAGAGCTTCTCACCATCGGCATCTTCCCAGCCATTCCCTGCTATGTCAGCACTAAGATTCTTTGGAATATCTGCCATAGGGTAAGTACTGCAGGCTCTTGGGAGTGGCTCTATTACTAAATGTCGTTGGAGAAGCATTGAACACTGGAATGTGCATTAGTGTGTGATTTGGGTTTGGTTTTTCTTCTGTAGAATTAAAATAGTCCCACTTTTTACATCTCTAAAGAAACCCCACGGATGTGTGCTTAAGAGTTACTTTTATACTGCCTTAAAGTTTGTGCAAAGCAGCTTCCTGTGGTGCCACAGAGCATCAAGGAAAAACAAACACTGAATCAAGGAGATCTTCACATTGTGGGTATCTACAGTGTGACAAATACACTACAGTGTATTTAAAACCTTTATTTCAGATGCTGCAAGATCTGCTTTTAAGAATAATATTGTGCATACTTTGAATTGCTGCCCATTCTCTCCGCTATCTTTTTTAAACCTATTATTAAAAACATCTAAACAGGAGGAGGCAGCAGCAAACCCTCTACTGAAGCAGTAGGCTGAGCCCTTCAATAACAACATGGAAGTTTTTCATGGGAAATTAAGAGCATGGCAAAGATATGAGGCTTTTCTGCCATAGTTAACAATGCCAGTAGAGGGTATCAAAGAGTGTATTAAGTACTCTGGGAAATCATAAGCTCAGAAGTTTTTATTGTTGATTATATCATAGTCTGACACTGTCAGTTTATCAGCAGGGTCCTAATTAGGACATATTGAACAATTCTTCTTCAAAGTGAAGTTGTATTTTTCAGTGGTATCTATGTCCTCCTTATGGTTAAATGTGGTAAACATCTTTAAATGTTGCATCAGATAGAAACTTTAGATAATAGAAGATCATACTACAAATGTCAATCACTTATTATATATCTGAAAAATGTACATTCTGCTTTTCTTGGAAACTGACATCAGAGTTCTATTTTGAGAATTAATTTATAATGTCTAATACTGCTGGGTAACATTTACAATGATGGGGGTGCTATTTCTTCCCTATGCTTTTTCTGCAATAGTTCATCTTTTCAACTGCATATTTCATTGGAGTGTTGATTAAGAGGACAAATGTGTCTACTAGATTGTTTTTGCTGTGATTTCTGTTTTCAAATGAGAACCCTCATTAGTTTCTCCAGAGAAATCACAAGGACAGAAGGTCAACTTCAGGTAATTTACAGGGCAAAAGGATTTATAGGATAAAAAATTTAAGGACAAAATAAACTTTGGAAGCATTCTTTATGTATGTTTCACTGGATGGAATACCCCTGCAACTTTTTTTTTTTTTAATTTTTTTTTTAATTTTTCCTAACAGTAGACCTTTCTTAAAAACCTACCCATATAGTTTTATTAGCCAGAATATTCCAAGAATTAACTTGGAGAAGACAATATCCACATATGAACTTCTCAAAGTCTGAATCCAATACATACATCAAGAGAAAGTTTCTCCAGTGTCTCCAGTTTGAACTGTTCAATTTCAGCACATTCATCCCTCTCAGGAAACATGGCCTTGTCAGTGGCTGCCTCCTGTCCTGGTAGATCTAAAGAATAATCAATAGTCAGTTGCAGAGACCTAACTGAATAAAAAATATGTCCATATTGCAACAGCAAGCACTGCAAAACCAGACTGCTGGGGACCTGACTACCACTGCAGAATTCACAGCTGAATCCAGCACTTTGTCTTTCTATGATATTCTAGGTCTCTCTTGTATTGTATAAATTAATATTTGCATTTTGCAGTAATGTGTTCCACAAATCTATAAAAGCATTTCTCCATGTGTGAAGTACAAAACCATCTCTAGAGTGATGACCAGCTTCTGTTGGCAGACAGACTGCACAGTTTATGTGGGAGCAAGGAAAGTCTGTAAACTCTCCTGGCCTGTCACTAAACCTGGCATGTTTGAGAAGTGGAGTTCCACCTTTAAGTTGCAGAAGCTGCAGGTTAAGCCTTCAGAATTTTACTATTTGTTGTATTTAAGGAATATTTTACCCAGTATTCCTTGATTTCACCTAGTCGCTGTGGAAATCTAATGGAATGTTTTTATGCGTTAATTAGTTGGCTTGACCCACAGCAGAGGCAGGGCTACAATAAGAGTTTGGCTCATCGTCTCTGCATGCTCAGTTTGGGTTGGCTCTTCACTGGGTACGTTACCATCTGTCTCCTTGCTGAAATCTGTGCATTTGTAGGAGTCTGGTTCCTGTGCACCCTCTTGAACTTCATCAGGCATATTTCCAGATGAGAAATCTCTGTTATCTCCTCTATTTGGTAGAAGTGTTATCACTTCATCACAAACATCAAAACCTGCATTTGTACATTTCTCAGTCTTTTCTTGAGCAGCTTCTTCTGATCTATTTGAAGTCTCTGATGTATTAGAATTTCCATCACCATCTTTTGAATTTGCAGGTGCTCCTACAGAAGAAATAATTTCATTAAAATTGCTGAGCTAATCTACCACTGCTCATTTTAAATATCCAAACACTACTACATTGGGCTAAAATACACAGCAAAAGCTCCTACTTTGAGCAGCTATTCGTGGATGAGTAGTCTTCCCAAGACTGTAGCAATGCTGTTTTCCCATCTCAATTCCCCAGCAAACAGAAGCTCCCCAGGAAAAAAAAATCATCTAGAGAACACAGTTAAATAATAAATGTCTGGTATTTCTAATACTTTGAAAAGGCTCACAAGTGACTACATATTTAAATACATGCTTGAGGACTTCGATGGCTCAGCAACAAGTGCTGGTTACCCTCTCCTTGGTGCAATCCACTTGCTTGCAGACAAGTTACTTGTTAGTCAATCCAAAGATGTATCAGATAAAGACTCCTCTGCACATTCAAATTGAAGTGGTCACAGACATCTTCCAAAATAGTAAGCACAAACCTTCTAGGGTATCTGTTGCAACTCCTTCCATGCACGTTTGTCTCCTCTTTTCCTCTGCTCTTTGCCTAATTGCTGCTAATGCATCAATGCTATCTTGGATTTTTTTTCTCTCTCTGGTTTCCCATTTTTCCCTTTCTGCTTTCTCAGCTTCAAGCCCTCCAACAGCCCAAGCTTCTGCACAGGCTCTAATGAAAACACAAAAGCTCACTGTAATACAGCTATAAAAGCCCATCTTCGCAATGAGAGAGAAGTTTAAAATAGCTTGCAACAGCACAAAATAGCTGTGAGAGAAAAAAGCAGATAGCGGTGACAATCCCTTATGCAGCAGGGATACATGTTTATCTCATCTTGTACCTGGAACTGAAACAAAAGAAACAGAGATATCCAAATGCTCATTGGTGATTACACCACCAGAGGTCGGTCTGATCTTGGCTCAGCTTTTCCAGACACCCACTCAGTTTCCATTGAAATCAGGATATGCCTCTGGTCTACAGACCTGGCATAAAACAATTCTGTTCAAGAATTATTTTGTGAAAAAATACACTGCTTTTTTCTAGGTACGTTAGATGTAGAACTCTGCAGTATAATACTCTTGTCCTCAAAGTCACCCACCTTCAATAAATTGTACTAGTCAGTCTTATTTTCCTTTCATAACAGTATTGACAAAAAATGGATGAGTGATTGCAAGGCACTTAATCTTTACTGCCATGTAAAGAAGATGGCTGTGTTTCTTACCTATCCTTTGGGAAAACTGGTCTGTCATCCAGATATGTCAGCTGTTTTAGTCGAACAGTGAGTGTTTTTCTATAATTAGCAATTTTCTTTATCACCTCGTTTCCCATCAAATTCAGCACATGCTAGAGAAACAAGGGAAACAATTTTTAAACTTGAGCAGCAAAAACCCCACTGTGGATATGCACTTTCCTTGTCATTCAAAAGCAAGACATGAATAAAACATCCAGGGTGTTACAGGTGATCTACAAGAAACAAAATAATGTTTAATAACGTTTCTTTTAGACTGATACCTACTGTGCACTGAACTATCCAACAAAGCCACTTAATGGGGTTCACCCACACACGACACAAACCCTCAGCTATTTTTAGCTTCTGGCTTACCAGATTAGGCATGGTCTCCAGAATAGCTACAATACTTGGATCACTTAGACTGTTGTGGGAAAGATCAAGAACAGAAATACTTGGGCATTCTTGCAAGTGCTGGATATCTTCCACTGTTCGTAACTTATTGTGAGCAATCTGCAGGGTCTGCAGGACTTTCAGACAAGCTGCCAGACAAGAACAGTACAATAAAAGGGAAGTTAAGAGTTGTTGCTTCACAGAGGGTTTTTTGGAGCAAGTAAAAAACTGCTTTGTCAAACCAGTTGTTTATATTGAATTGGGAGCTTTTTTCTAAATTTGTTATTCTGTTGTATATACTTTTTTTGGCTAGGCCTCCAAAGCTGGTTTCTTCACCCAAGGGAAAAATAGCTGTTGGTTTTAGGATGGTAGTTGTTTTTAATTCACATTTCAAACGAATCAGTTACACAAAAGCAAGAGCTTGTGTTTCAAAATTCTCCAATATATGCAAGTAGTAATGTAGAGAAATTGGTTTTTATTTTCTGCTGAAGACAGAATAAATATATTAGCAGATACAAGATTTGGTAATTATGTCTGCAACTGCCAAAGCACATCTTAACTGTAAAGTAAATGGTGAAAACTGGATTGTCAGCCTATCTGCAACACAGGTAAGTACTGAGAAGGTATTAAGAAATGAGGAAAAACTACTTAATTATCCTAGGTATCCATGTGGAAGTAGTTCCTATGTATTTTCTGTTTCTCAACATAGGTTTGATTCAACAGAAGCCCTGTGGGCTTTGGTATGGATATTGTGCAAAATTCTAACGCAAATAAATAAATCCCTTGAAAGTAGTGCCACTACTAAAAGCCTAGTCAGAGCTTTGGAAATAGAGCTCGTCAGAGGCTAAAACATGTTGCACCAACAGTTCTTACAGAGATTCTCAATGGTCCTAATGTAGTTGTTACTGATATTGAGGGAATCCAGCTTTTGTAAGGGTTCAAGGTTTTCAATTTTCTCAATTAAATTGAGTTGCAAGTAGAGGCAACGCAATTCTGTCTGAGCCTCCAAATTCTCGATTTTTCTTAAGCCATTGCACTGCAGCCACAAACACTTCAGCCCAGTATATTCTTCAAGATTCTCCAGGCGGTCAAATCCTGCACAGAAAAAAAGATGTTTTAAAATGAAATGGCATTGGCTGAAAACGGCTCTTTGGAAGAGAAAGTTCCATTAAACCAGAGCTGCTGAAATAGCCTGAGAGAACACTTGGACTGAAGTTACTGCCAATATTTCCACTGAATTCATGGTACTGTTTCTGGCCCATAAAGGGCAAAAGCAGGCTGGTACCTATTCTGGTCTGTACCTCAGGAGCCCTTTACATGCTAAATAATATACAACAAAACCAAGGCCGAATGTAGAAGGTAGCATATCCTATTTATTTGGAAGAATTCTTAGGCTAACTTGGACCAGGTAGCTGCATCATGCAAAAACCTGCTCAGAGATCATGAGAGGACGAGTAATGTTCATTCTAACAAGTTTTTTTTCTCTCAGTAGTGTTTGCAAACATGCAGCAAGTCTTTACTTCTTTCTTTCTTCTTCTTTCTTTCGTTCCACCTGAACTCTACCATCTGGACATTATTTGGCAGTAAAAAAGCTCCAAAAGCTGGAAAAAGCTCTTTATACAAACAATTTAAGGAAAAATCTATTTATTTTCCTCTGAATGCAACCCAGGCAATATTTTAAGACATTTCTCAGAGGGTCCTGTTTCAGGAACAGAAACCAAAAATATGTCCCTTGATCCCTATTGATCTTTTGAATGGCTCCACAAAGTGAGTTAGATGTACAATCAGTTTACTTTTCTGCCTTCATATTAACTCATTTTGTTTCCCAAATCCAGTATTACCTAATATTGTGCTTCTAATTGAAGAGAATGACTAGATACCTTACTTCAGTGAGCCATGAAATAGATTCTCTGCTAAAATGCTACTTACAATGATCAAGCTAGGCAGTCATGTCCACATCTTACCTTTATAATGCAAGTACAGTGTATCATTTAAGTACGGGGTCCAGTATAATTTCTGCTGTTTACAGATGTCTAGCAGAATCTTTTTTGTCATTCTAAAATAGTACAGGAAGCAGAAGCAAAATAAAAAATGTATTTCAGTGCACATTCTGAAATCTTTGGTTTCCTTACAGATTCCAGTGCAACACAATTAACAATTCTTTCATACAAGAGAAATAGCTACAGCTTTCAAAATTGTATTTCAAATTTTAAAAAAGCACTGGGTTTTTTTTTAGAGTGGCTTTTCATTTCTGCCTTTGAAGTGAGTTACCAGGCCCTTCTGCTAAAAACCAGAGAGTTCATAGGAAAATGGGCAGGGAATTAGAGAGTTCATCTTCTTGGAAAAGGGCAGCATGATTCTATGTTAGCTTCTGGTTCCAGTGTTAGCTTCCTCTCCAATTCCTTCCCCCGTTCCTTGTTGCTTTGGTACAGGACCTTTGGTGGCAGAGTCAAAATGCAGCATTTTTCTCAGACTAGAAAAATCAGTAGCTATCAACCCAAATGCTGACTCCAAAATAGCACTTAAGAAAGTTTTGATACACAGCTGTTTGCTGGCTGGGAATGCCACTAGGAATTAACACAATGCCTTGTCTGAACTGATGCAGAGAAATGGTTAAATCTACCAGCAAATGACTTCCACAGGAGCTTGCACAATTTTCTCCAGATCCATTAAATGACTACATCGTGGTCAGAATGTAGTTTGCTACTGTGGCCATAAAAACCAAACATCTGTACAGATGCTGGAAATATCACTAATACCTGATTTATCCATTATTCTCAAGTTCATCTTCAAAATTGTTCTCCAGAACTGAGATGAACACACAGAATAGCAAAACTGATGATGCCAACACATCCACAGACAATGTATTACCTTACAGAGCCTCTCTTTTCTTCTGTCCTTTGACTGGATGAGCTGGTTCCAGACTTCTGATCAATACCTGATTTCTGTTCATTCTGTTGATCTGCACTGGACATACAGTTTACTTCTTTCTCTTGAGTTTTAATAGCTTTATAAATAAGAAAATGAGTTGCAATTTAACAGCAAGGGTGGGGAAAATGTGTCATTGCCAAGTATTTTAGAGAAATATTGAAGAGCACTTGAATATGAATTTCAAGAAGACAGTGTTCTAACCAAGATTTCTGTTGACATTTTTAATGAAACTTAACTTTTTTACACAGCATCATAAAATAAATAGTAGCAATTGAACTGTTGAAATCTGCATATTTTATTTTTTTTTAGATCTGGAAGTCAGATAGTACCCATTATTCTTATTATAATGTACAGTGACACTAAAGTACTGACACCAATGTTCCTATGGTGTTAGACATTTAATATGTATTACATTTAATTAACACCACTTTGAATTTACTGTAAAGAGACTACAGTAATGGTGTATCAGAGTCATCCCAAGCACTGTTACAAATTTACCCTTTTGCACTCCTTGGAAGTGTCTCTATACTGCCTTTGATTAATTATAATTTCAGTTTTTCTCTCTTCAGATACTTGCTCTGGACCTACTACTTGCACTTGTAGTCCATACATTTAAAGAGAAAGTGCAAACAAGATGATTGTACCAGCTTACTTAAATGAGACTGTAATTAAAACATAATAATCAGACAGATTTAGTAACACAAGAGGCAGTGGGCTGAAACTGATGCACAGAAGTTCCACCTGAACTTAGGTTCATAAGGAAGAACCTTACTGTGCGAGTGACCACGCACTGGAACTGTTTGCCCAGAGAAGGCGTGCAGTGTCCCTTACTGGAGATATTCCAGAACCATCTGGACACAATCCTGTACCATGTGCTCTGGGATGACCCTGCTTGAGCAGGGAGGTTGGACCAATGACCCCCTGTGGGCCCTTCAAACCTGACCCACCCTGTGACTCTGTGACTAAGAGGTCAGGCTAGCTGTGTGATTACAACAGTGGAAGAAATAGCTCTCCAGCAACAGGAAAGTAAAGAAATATAGGGAAAGGAAAAAGGGCCACAGGAAGACAGCAATTGAGTATGCCTCAGTTATGTCAGTAATTCCAGTGACTTTGCTGGGACAAAGCACACACGCGTATTTGCTTCCAGATGAGTATGAACAGCCGAGATGTGCAGGCTTAGTGTGCTGGCGAGCGAGCCGGAGGGGCTCACCTGTGCTCACTGCGCTGCCCTCACGCTCCGTGTGGGCACCTCCGCTCCCGGCGTCGCCCAGCGGCGCCTCTGACGCCTCAGGCGCCGGGACCTCCATTCCGCGGCCGCTGCCCGGGTCTGCAGCGGGCGCCGCCTGCATTCTAACACCCCGCGAGCCGGTATGGGATTTACGCTCTGACTTTTTCAGACAAAACGTCCACAGGCTTTAGTCGGCGGCAGGCGAGGGACGGAGCGAAGCCCCAGCCCNGCTGGGTCCGTCCGGGACAGCCCGGAACAGGGGGGGTTCGGGCCGAAGCTGGGCGAGAGGCCGAGGCGCCGGGCCAGCTCGCTGGGGCTGCGCGGGGAGGGTGCGCGCCCGGAGCCCGCTGTCCCGCCCTGGGCGAGGGGCGGGCGGGGTGTGGCGGTGCCGGGCGGCACATGGGGTCCTGTCGAGGAGAGGACGGATTTGTGCTTGTTTAAAGAATGTATTAACTAGTAAAAGCCGTGTGAGGCACAGCAGACGCGGTGTGCGGGGTGCCTAATGCGCTGCACCGTGCCGTGGTTCAAGGACAGTGGCAGATGCGGCGCTTTTGACAGCCCTGGGGACTGACGTTCTGTCTCTGAGCCTGCTTTGTCTCTCGTGTAGCTTTCTGTCCTTGAAAGAGCCCGTTGTTTGTCTGTGTCTCAGCTCCCTCGTGCTGGTTATCCTTGCTTCTCTTGTAGGTAGTTCATCTTCCAAAATTGATTTTCACCTGTTCAGCTTCTGTTTGAATTGCTTTATTTATAGAGTCGTTGATCAGTGTTGTTGCAGTATAACTGATTAATAGCTAAACCCTAGAAAAAGGGCTAAACAGTACCTAAACCAGTGAGGATCATGGTAGGTGACACCCAAATTTTAGCAGACTGACTCATGGCTTTTTTGCATCAAAACAGTGTTCAAACTGTAACATGCTGAACTTCAAAGGTTATCCATACAGTCTGAAAAGTTTACATGGCCCAAGAGGCAATTGTAATTGCCTGTATCTTTTTTTTTTTTTTNCAGGCGACGGACGGAGCGAAGCCCCAGCCCCGGCTGCCGCCTCAGCCGTGGCCATGGCGACGCCGCGCGCAGGCCCACAAGGCCCCGCGGCCGCTCCCGGCGGCCCCGCGCGGTGCAGGCGGCG
>VZTH01002655.1:471877-503829 GCA_013397815.1 Aleadryas rufinucha
CCAAGGGGCAATTGTAATTGCCTGTTTTTTTTTTTTTTTTTTTTTTTTTTCCAGGCTTCTGATCACCATGGCTGCAGTGGATCGATTCTCCCTCTTGTACAGAGAAATCAGTCGCTCCTGCAGTTTCTACGTAGAAGCCCTGGCTGTTGTTGGAGCTTGGTACACAGTCAGGAAGTGTGTGTCTCTGGCGTTTGACACTTACAGCGCGCTCAGGCTACACGTTTTTCCAAAGCTGACTGGGGAGATTGATCTCGTCAAGAAGTATGGAAAATGGGCTGTGGTCACTGGTAAGAGATGAAGTGGTGAAATTGCTTGTGTTTATGTAACATACTGTGCCAGTACTGTGAAACTTGGTAGCTTGTGGCACTGGGTGAGCTTTATGTCACAAGCTGGGGCCTGTATTATCTCTGGTTGAAGGTTAATCTGCCTGAGCAGTGGCTGTTGTTCATTGCCTTTATAAATTAATTCCTCAGGAGATGGGCAAGCTAAATGAGCTGACTGACTGCTGAGAAAGAATCACAGTAATTGTTGCCCAGATTTGCAAGGTACATCTTGAGCACCTGCAAGTGTAGATAGAGATGAAGACTAGATCCTTTTATTGCTATGAGGTGTTTATATGTGCTCTAGTTCTTCAGCAAGGTTTGAGTCCTGTACCTCTGGCATCCCTGCCTTTCATTAAGGTTCTTCTTTGAGCTCTCTCTTTTTGTCATAGAAAATATAAAACTTTTATGAGGGGAATTGCAGAAGGTTGTTGACAGTGTTGTCTGTACTGTTGTGTCTTTGAATTCAATATATTCAGTGCTGCATGATCTCAGAAAAAAGAATAAGCTCTAATTGAAAGAACTGTCAAAGTAGAAGGCTGGTGTTGCTCTGTTTTTCACTTGTGTACTCTATCGCTGTTTTCTCTTGCAGGTGGCACAGATGGTATTGGGAAGGCTTATGCTGAAGAACTGGCAAAGCGTGGTGTCAACATCATCTTAGTCAGCCGAAACAAAGAGAAGTTGGAGGCTGTATCCAGGAGCATATCTGAAACCTATCAAGTGGAAACAGATTTCATAGTAGCTGATTTCTGCAAGGGGCGTGAGCTTTACCCAGCCATTAAGGAGGCTCTGAAAGACAGAGAAATTGGGATTTTGGTGAATAATGTTGGAATATTTTATGCCTACACAGACTATTTTACTAATCTGTCTGAGGATATGCTATGGGACTTGATCCATGTAAATATTGCTTCTGCTACCATGATGACACATATCGTGCTGCCAGGCATGGTAAAGAAGAAGAAAGGGGCAATTGTGAACCTTTCTTCAGCGATCTGTTGTCAGCCATCACCGATGTTGACAGTTTATGGAGCCGCTAAAGTAAGTTGGGGTCTAGTGTTAAATGGTATGCATTGGAAAGTACATTATAGGTTGGTTGTGTTATGAGGGGTTTTTTAACACACTTGGCAAGGATGTCAAAATACTTGAATGTTTTCTAGGGATTTGTTTAAATATTGGAGGTGAATGATATGTGTATTATACAGTAAACTCTTCATCCTCACCAGTGCTGGGCTTTGAACCAAAGTCAGTGCTCTTGGATTTTGTGTGAACTGTGGCATAACAGTCATTCTAGGAGAAATGTTGCCTTTCTCAGATGCACAAAGCAGAGGGGCAGTTCTGTGGGCCCCGTTGAAAGGGTCAAGAATTGCATCTCTCTATTCTTCAGCTGAACTATGCACATACCTCAAGCCTCTTGCATACCAGTATTTGGTAGCAAAAAGGGCTATACTCGTGCTCAAGCCACCACTGTGACAAAGAGTGTGGCCAAATCAAGCCAATGCTTTGTGTAATACCAAGGAGTGTTGTGCCATATTTGGGGACAAGTGAAAAGAACTCCCCCATAATTGTCCTTCCTGAAGAGGTCCAGCCAATAATGAATAGGATGGGGTAGCTGGGTGATGCTGGGAGAATGAATGCTCATGGTGATGGTGGATTTACACTGGATGATGTGTTGCTGAATCCACAAAAGCAACTGGGATTGTGGAAGGATCTCACCTAGATCCGGTGTCTAAACACAAGTGGTTATTGCTCCCAGCTGTCTGTGGCTGCCCTCTGTTGTAGCCTTGCTCCTGGCACAGCTCTTACATTTCCTTTGGCCTGGAGCAAAACCAGCTCTTACTATGCCAAGGTATAAAACTCTTAGCAGACTTTCTTCAGTGTGGAAACTGGCTTAAGATTACTGTTACTGTGCAGAGTGTCTGCATCCTTTGGTTATGCTAAGTGTATGTAGAACTGCACTCTAAATTAAAACAATTAAAAGGCTTGAATGAAAAAGAAGAAACACAAATGTACCAAAGTTTCTTAATTTAGCTGACGTAATTAATCCAAATCCTAGATCAGCAATCTGTCTTTAAGCCTGGCCTCAGAACACAGAAGTGAGAACAAGCTGCTCTAACATCCTAAGACTCTTTGTGCAATAACAGTGAATGGTGTTTGAAGTGGTCGCTTTAGTTTTCCTAAAGCAGCTGTAAGAGCATTTGTACAAGATGCTTTCCCAGCAAACTGTTGGGAAAACCTTTTGCAAGGCTGTTTTGGAGCAGAAAATGTCTGCTCACAAGCTGAGTCTAAAATGCTGTTTCACAGGGAGAACTGGCTGTGTGGCACAGCAGTAGCTTCAGCAGGGAAGGCATCAGTGTTGCTGCCCTGATAAGACTGAGCTGGGCTCATTTTTTGGTCTGATTCCAGCAGTCCCAGTTATCAGGCTTGTGCTTTTCTTGTTATTCTGTAAAACTAAAATGAGCTAAAGCGGGTAATGCAGATTCACATTAACAAATGAATAATTTTGCATAAAGGAATCCCAGGAAATAACTAACCTGACTTCTGGAAAAGACAGTTGAATGCGAAATTCACCTGTAAATGTATTAAAGAATGGGACTTTATTTTCTCCTTCTGACAGTAGTGTGTCCTTGCAATGCCCCCAAACCAAACAAGGTGTTTGTTTTAGATGAAATAAATGTTTCTGTATTATTTTTAAGCAGAAATTAAGTCAGATTGTGTTAAGCAGTCACTTTGTCCTGTAAGTTACTGTACCATGGCAGGTTTATAGCAAACAACAACACATAGAAATGTTGATAATACTTCAGAAATTAATATTTTTATAATATTTATTAATTTTTTATTTATTGAGCTGGTGTATAAAATATGTTACAACTTTTCTGTAGTTTTAATAAAACCCTGCCCTGAGATTTCATTGTTAAAAAATAAGAAAAAAAAAGTGTCTTTCTGCTTTTGTCTTTCTAGAGCTACTTGGACTATTTCAGTAGAGCACTACATTATGAGTATGCCTCTAAAGGAATTTTTGTTCAGAGTCTAATTCCATTTATAATTACTACAAATATGGTAGCATTCAGCAGCACTGTGTCAAAGGCATCTATCCTTTTTCCTACTGCTGAAGAATATGCAAGTCATGCTGTTTCTACTCTTGGGTTATCCATAAGGACCACTGGTTACTGGAAGCATGCAATACAGGTAATGGAATTCACAAAACTATTTCATGTTTGTCAGTAGAAATAAATCAGCTATTTACTTTCTCAGGAGTCTAAATGAAAACTATGCTCATTCTGAAAAAGTGTAATATATGTTGTAGACTTTAAGGCATTGTGCCTTGTTTTCTCACTAGTTCTGCTTTAGAAAATCATGCTTGGGCATGCTTAGTTTTAAGATCAGAGAATGAATCCAATTCTCCCTTGAAACGCACAGCAAAAATGGGAAGGAGTCAACTTTTTACTGAAAAGCACAGAGTATCTCATTTCTCCTGGGGTGTTGCTGACTGGGCAAGTGTTTCACTGTCTTCTGTAAACAGAAGTAGCTTTTTTTGGTCTTAATATATTGAGTGTATTTCTGCTTTGGGGAAGAGTGGGTAGGGAGTGTGGAATAATAGCAGGAAAAAACCCCATATTTTTGTTCTAAGCTACCTAGAAGCAGGTCCTCCATTTGTTAGGGTTTTCATTTTTGGGGGCAGACTGTTTTATGCACATTGGTCACATCTCATGTGTCCTACCTAGTGGCTTCCTATAGTATTGGGTTGAGTAGATGGAAATGAAGAAGTGGGGATTAGTCCAAAAGGAATAAAAGAGATAGGATGGATTCTGGCAAGATGTGGCAATTAAAGGAAATGGACAGAATTGCTGTTGTGAACTTTAACAAATCAGGATTCAGGATTTATTTGTGGAACTTAACTGCTCAGCTGTGGGTGCTACTTCTGAAACAGCTAAATAAATGTACTTCCAAGGGGTTGAATTTAAGGCTTAGTTGATGGTATTCAAGCACTTTCTGCCTTGCTTTAGTAGTGATTTGAGAAACTGTTTACTTTAATGGAATATATCTTAATCTGTCCCTTCCTTTCATTTTTTTCTGTTCTCTTGTCTCCCTGTGTGTCTCCACAGGTCTTGCTGGGTGAGTGCCTGCCTGAATGGATGTGGGCATGGTTTACACTGTATTTGAGCAGAACTCTACGCAAGCAAGCTTTGGCAGCCAAAGCTAAATAGGAGTAGCTCGATGTCCCACGTGACAGTTCTGATCAGAGTGCTGCAGAGATGTTTAGTGCTTCTTGGAGGACTTACTGTAACTTATCCATACCTTGTTAAGCAAGCTATGTAAACTAGACAACAGAAGTCTGGATCCTCTCTGTATCCTTGTATTACATAGCTCCTCTGCTGCTTTCCTTTATGACAAAGTGCTGATGTTCTTGATGTTAATCTCTATTCACTTTCTCATTGAGATAATTGGGCACGAGCAGGAACAGTGTTATTTCTGACAGTAAGTGACTGTCTCCTACATAGTGCTACACCATGTCCGTTTGTAAAGTTGAGAGAACTTGAGACTCCTCAAATCCATCAGAAACGGGACCCCCAAAAAATCAAGCCATTCTAAAAGACAACTATGAAGTTGTGGAGAAGAGGGGGAGCAGCGGGGAGGGGAGGGAATCAGGGTCTTGGACCCATGACAGGGGTCTGTCCACAGCTGGCCCCCAAAGCCGTTTGGGGGATAAAACTTGTGTTGCCAACAACGCCTTCCTCTCGTTGGCAAAGGGGCTTTAAACCCACACATTTAATTTGGGCAAGGGCTTAAATGCAGCTTGATAACGGTGAAGCTGCCGTGTCCCGCCCCTGCCGGCACTATTCCCTGTGGGATCACGGGACTCCCGGACGCCTTTTCCCGAGGGCTCCGTCGGGCCGCGGCTGCTCCCGGGGCCCGCTACCGCCCGCGCGTGCGCAGCGCGGCCCCCGCGGCGCTCTCGCGAGAGCTCGGCAGTAAACAGCGCACAAGATGGCGGCGGGCCGGGCGGCGGCGGCGCGGTGAGCACGGGGCGGGCGGGACGGGCCGGGAGCGCCGCGGCTCCCTCAGGGTCTGGGGTGCGGGGGGGGCGGGGAGGTGCTCGCTGTCCCTCGTCTCCGGGGCTGCCTCGCCCGCGGCGCGGAGCGCTCCCCGTCGGCTGTCACTTCACCTCCGCCCTGCCCGGGCCGGGAGCGGCGGCGCTGCCCCGCACGGTGCCCGGCCGCGCTCACTGCGGCTTTAGTCCGGCCGGGACGGTACCGGGCACGGGCTCGCTGGGCTCTGTCGTGGCACCGGCAGAGCTCCCCGGACGGGACGGTGCTGCTGCACTACAGCCGGTGCTCCCCGGGGCTCTCGCAGTCGGCGACCCTTGCGGCGTGCCCAGTCCCCGGGATGGGGTGCTCTCGCTTCGGGAGAAGCAGGGAGTGACTCCAAGCGTTGCTCTTCTAGGGCAGGGGCAAGTTGGCAAGTGTGAGTCCCTCACGGTGTGGGTGTTAAACAGAATAAACCTATGGGCATGCTGTTCCTTTGCACTTAGTGTCCCTCGTACTTCGTTATCGTGCTTACATACAACCTGTTGTCAGCCATACGGGTATGTATTTTGCTCATTTATGTGGTTGTTTTATTTTATTACTATAGGGGTTATTAACCGATGAAGTGATAAGTCAGGCAGAGCTCAGCCAAGGCCAGGAGCCAGTGCACTGTAACTGTGTTGAGTTAGGAATGAAGAGGAAACTTTATAATCACAAGCAGTTCCCAGTCTGTCATGGTGTTGTCAGTCAAATAAAAATAGAGAGTATTTCTGTCCCTGTTACAAGAAAATACTTGATAATGCTAAATAAAGTTAAATAAAAATGAAGTAACAGTTGTTGCATTCAGACTTGATTCATCTCTTTTTGTGCTGTGAGGTCAGTCCATCATTCCCCTAAATCATGTGAATCCACTAATGAGGTTCCGACTTCTCAGTCCTGGTCACAGCTGCAATGTACAGTTCTGTTCTTATCCAGGTGCTGTGAAAAACCAGACATGAGTTTCTCTTTCCTTATCTTTTAATGGCCTTTTATCTCACAGTTGCTGGTTGAGTGTTTGGAATTCAAAAAAATACAAGCGTTGCAATTTTTCTTGAGTGTGTTATGCACTTCAGAGCATAAGGAGAAGAGGCCGTCCCTCCATGTGGAAAACACTTTCAACACCTTCCTTTAAATTCACATTATTATAGGCTGTAATCAGCTCTTATTTTCTCAGGTGCCCATGTTTTTAGTAACACACAATCCAGCTCAAAAAAATTTTGAAAGACTTTTTTTGTGCAGATTTTCAGGCACAGTCACTGCAGCTTTGCCTCCTCTGGTATCTTGTCCTTACCTGGCTTTGGCATAGAGTTTGAATTGATTCTCCTCCTGTAAAATGATGTTCCGTAGCATTATTTCTATTTGCCGTGTTTCTGATTAGAAAAAAAGCATGCTTTTTAAAGTGTCCATGGACACTTCTATCATGTTAGTATTTTATTCTGCACTTTTTCCCTCCATGGGACTTGCATGTCATTTTTAGCTCTTTTCTCCCCTTACACGAAGTATGGTGGAGTTTGGTGGTCATTGTTGCCTGTTCTGTTGTCAGGTTAATACCCAAATGTTTCACATGTGCTCTGGTCTGAACACGGGAAAGACTTGAGTGTTGGTGAAAAACTGTTAAATGAAACATGAGAAACTTTTTTCCCTATTATTTCTAAAACAAACTCCCAAAGGTGTCTTTTTTTTGGGTGATTTTAGGACTATACGGTTGCACAAACATGCATCTAATTATTTTCTGTATTGCCCTGCCTTACAGGTTGGCTTGCAATCAGCTTTGCTAATTCTTCTGGGGAGTTAACTTAGCCATCAGAAATGGAGTACAGGACTCAGCTGCCACATCCTGTGTGACCGAATCATTTAATGCAAAATGGAGAAGAAGCGGAGAAAGAAATGAGCCTGTTCACTAGGCTTGACCTGGAAAGACCATGAAATCTCTACTTATTTTGGATCCAGCTTTAAGAATATCCAGTTGATCAGCACAGTGAAAGCAACGTTTACTGAAACAAAAATGAACTAGTTTATAAAGAAGAAAATTGTGATTTGAATATATGGAATTTTTGGAATGAAACCATTTTCTTCTATGACCATGAAGTTTGCAAACATCTGGCTTGTTCTCGTTGTTATTTTACTCTGTGGCAAAAAACACTTTGGTACCAGAGTAGGGAATTCCTCTCATGAGGCTCACGTATGTCCTGGATGCTCTCGCCTTACTTTGAAAGTGGAGTTCACTTCGACAGTCGTGGAGCATGGTAATAAAGAGCTAAGCAGTAAAAAAAATCCATGTCCTGTTCATGTGTATGTTACTGATTCGTGGTGTTTGTGCATTTGTGGCATTCACAGTTTCTGTAGAAGCACATCATCTGCTAAATTCTGTATATTCGAGAAGAGGAATGCTTTTTCAAAGGTTCTTTGTTTAGCTGGAGACAGTGTTCCAATAACAAGAGAGGGGAGAGGGAAATCAAGAGAATGTTAAAAGTGAAAATGGAATGTGAAGGCTCAGGTGGGCAAGTTTGGTGTGTTTAGTAGCTGTTTGTTTTGACCTGGCCAGTGGTATGCTTGAGGCTGTTTTATGGAACGTAACCGCAGAGACGAGCCCTGAAGGAGTGAGAAAAGCAAGAAGTCTCTTGCTTTTCAAAGTGGATTTGTTAAAGAAAAAGTTTGGAAGTGATACTTGCATGGCAGATAATTGTGAAAGGAGCAGATGAAAGGCAGAGTGAGGCAGAGGCTGCTGCTGAGATGGCAGAGGACAGCAGAAGGACGCCTTGACCCTGCATGCACGTGTTACCTCAGGAACCTGCAGTATTCCCGCAGTGAAGCTGTGCTGTGCCTGGGTGCTTGCAGGCAGGGTGGCAGGAGTGACATTCCTGTGCACAGCTGGCCACAGCCGTAACAGGGTGAATGTGGTGGTGTGAGCTGGGGCTGAGCCTGCTCACAGATCACTGGTGCAGATCAAGGACTGTTGAGTCCGGCTTTGTTTTCTGGGTTTGTCATAGTTGGTGTCAGTAATTTGCACTAAAGCTCAGTACCATGCTGAGTCTTTAAACCATACCTGTCAAGAAACACACTGAATTGGCATATCAGTTTGTGACAGTAAATCTGTTCCCTCACCCCGCTCCTCTCACATCATTTCACCTTTCCATGATATTTACAATTCTACCTTCCTTTCAAAGGTTTTTGTCATATTTCTTAGATTTCCTGATGCAACACCCTCCATCCCTTCCCATTACGTAGTGGAGAAATAAATTGCAAACTTGTAAAAGCAACAGAAAAGTTCTCAAATTGTGATTATTTGTTCTGAATAAAGAAAAGAAAAAATGAGACTTTGCAACGTGAATGCATGCATAAGCTGCTTAAACACCAGTTCTGATAAAGTTGTGCTCTCATTCCAGAGTATATCGTGGCTTTTAATGGATACTTCACAGCTAAAGCTCGAAGTAAATTTATTTCAAGTGCACTAAAAAGTAGTGATATTGAGAACTGGAGGATTGTACCTCGCAACAACCCGGCCAGTGACTATCCGAGCGATTTTGAAGTTATTCAGATCAACGAGAAGCAGAAGGATGGAGTGCTCACGCTGGAAGATCATCCAAACATCAAGCGTGTGACACCTCAGCGAAAGGTCTTTCGGTCTCTCAAGTATTTGGAGTGTAAGTTATTTTCTGTGTGGCTGCATGAGATCTACTTTGGAAAAGTGTTCTTAGCCTTATTTCAGACCATCAGCTTAGCATTACACAAATGAGAAGTGCCCTGCAGTTTTTCTTTAATTAACAGAAATCTCTTCTTTTGGTCATACATTTGCTAAAAGCATGGTGTATTTCCATCTACAACACAGAAACATTTCTTTTGCAGCAGACCTGAGACTATGGACCTCTGTATCTGTAGTAGATAAACCAGCAGCTTTTACTGAATTCGATTAGAGAAAATGGATACTCAAGAATGGAAAACTTTCATTGTAACAGTATGATGTCTTAAGTTTGCATAAAAATCAATTATTTTATGGTTTTCCTCATGCTGTTTTTAATTTTCTTCATCCTAATTTTACGTAGCTGATCCAATGCTGCACTGCAATGAAACCAGGTGGACTCAAAAGTGGCAGTCATCCCGCCCCTTGAGAAGAGCAAGTCTTTCCCTGGGTTCTGGCTTCTGGCATGCCACAGGCCGACACTCGAGCAGGCGCTTGCTGAGAGCCATCCCTCGCCAGGTTGCTCAGACCTTGCAGGCAGATGTCCTGTGGCAAATGGGTTACACAGGTATGCTTTTGCTTGTTGCCTGAGAACAATAACCTTCTTGGAAAAACAAATGAAGTGTGAGGAGAGGCTAATTGACTCGTGTGTGTTAACCTCTCACTGGCTGCCAGGTTGTAACGATTGAGAAATAATTTGGTTTGAAATGCACTGTATATTTATGGAGTGCTTGTTTGTATGTGTGTACTGTACTTAGGAGAAATTGATCATGTTTATGATCTTTGGCTGAATTTCTGAATGGGAATGTGAGTTTATTTAAGATCTATAACTTAGGTTGTAAACTGCTGACTACATTAAACGAAAGTTCTCTTAACTTGAAAGAGTAGATTTGCTGTGGAGCTGAATCAGAAAAAGCAATGGTTTTCTCTTAATAGGTGCTGGTGTGAGAGTAGCAGTGTTTGACACTGGTCTTAGTGAGAAACATCCACATTTCAAAAATGTAAAGGAGAGAACAAACTGGACTAATGAGAGAACCTTGGATGACGGTGAGTTACTGTGCAGTTTTCCAACTATTCCTGGTCTGTTTCGTGCTTGCTGCTGTGCTGCTGACATCTGTTAAAACTGTGTATCTTGATATTGAAAGCTTAATTTTGCAGTGTCCCCAGCACTTTGTACTCATAGCAAATTCAGCAGGGAGTATGAAGGTTCCAAGAGGATGGTACATAATTTTCTTGGAGTCATATGTGACACTTCGTCACAATTGTTGGAAAATGTCGGGGCAAAAAGTTACTGTGCACCTGTGAATACATTGCCAGAGAACGTGGCAGTGAGAGCAAACCCCACAAAGCTGTTTTCTTTGCTACTCCTTTTCATGCTGCTGTTTCACAGTGGTACATATTTCCATACTGATGAAGGACAGCATTTTCCTTCCTTACTGTGCAGTCCTAAATTGATTTCGTTGGTAGCAATCAGGAATGGATGGGACTGGAGAATGTATTACCCAAGTTTCGTCATCTGGTTGTGTGGCTACAGTGTGCTGCAAATTCTGTTCCCACTGAACCTAGTAGCAAAATATGGTTCAAAAAGAGTAGGACTGAAACCAGCATTTGTAGTTTGTTGTAAAGTCTGTTAAATTTATGTGATTTTTGCTATAGGTGATGTTCAGTGGTAAAAATCCTTGGCAATTAAATTGTTTGTCTTCTAATGTCTAATTTTGTTTTCTTCTCTTGCTGATAGGTTTAGGCCATGGGACTTTTGTAGCAGGTGTGATAGCCAGCATGAGGGAATGCCAGGGATTTGCTCCAAACGCAGAACTGCACATTTTCAGAGTGTTCACCAATAATCAGGTAGCTTTTTCACATGTTTCAATTCCTGCCTTTCCAGGTTAATGCTGTATTAATCCTTTCCTTTGGGAGTGTTGCACTCATAAATGTAGACATTGATAAGTGGGAAGGATACAACTTTCTATTTATAAGAGACTTAGTACAAGATTTCTGACAGTTTCCAAATCTGGTATATTTTTCAGAAAGACTATGTGGAAATCTTTTGTATAGTGGAGCAGTCACTCAAATGTACGGAGCACTAGAAATTTGAGACCACTGTCACTTTTGTGCTCTGTTTTGGTGTTGTTTCTCCTCTCTGTCTAAATTCTGTATTTTCATGGAATCACTGGATTTTTTTAATGGTAACTTCTTTCTCTTCTCTTTCTCTCTTCTCTTCTTTCTCTTCTTCTCTCTCTTTCTTACACAGGTCTCATATACATCTTGGTTTCTGGATGCTTTTAATTATGCAATTTTAAAGAAGATAGATGTACTGAATCTAAGTATTGGCGGGCCAGACTTCATGGATCATCCGTTTGTTGACAAAGTTAGTATGAGGAAATGAAGTGGGCATAATGTTTGTATCTCTCACACAAATGCTGGGCTTGCAGAGCTACTTGTTTGTGTCTGGTCCTGCTGACAGTTTCTGTGTTGCATTTGTGTGACAAATTTTGTACAGTGTACAGGCTTTTAGGAATATATATATAACGAATGAGTAAAAAAAACCCAAGCACAACCTGCATGTTTAGATAGTTATGGAAAATGCCATTTGACAAAATGTTTGACATTCTGCTAGGAAATTACTCCCAAGCAGACAACATATGGACCTTTAATAGAAGACACTTTACTGAAATCCACTCTTGGTTTGTTTTTTTTTTTTTAATCTCTGCATGGTTAATTTATTTCATGGTAAAAGCATGTATGGCATGATTTTAGTGAATTTAAGAACAAAGAGGTAAAAAGTGCAGGTAGTTGATTCAGCTGTGTACCAAGACGTGGTTCAGGTTAAGATGGAATTAGGTTTTTGTCTTTGTAAATGTCCTAGTTCCCTGAATTATTGGTCTGGCCTTCAAAAGCATTAAATGAATTAATTTACTTTTCAAATAAAGGATATAGTCTTTCTTTGTAAAGGGCAATTAAGGGGTTTGAAGCATATAAATTTTTCCTTGTTTTTTTTATGATAACCTGCATTGAAATTTAGTTAGACAGTCACTTCACTGTACTCCCCAGAATCCTACTGGAAGGGATTCATTACAACTACTTGACTTTGTCATCTGCAGTGCTTTGTTACAGACAAGAATTTTTCCTTTGCTGTAAGAAGGTTCTGTCAGCAGTGTTGCTGTCAAGGCTGGGTTATTGCTCACACCATCTTAAGAAAGGTCAGAGTTTAATACTAGATATACAGGGAGATGTATCTTGTAAGGCTCAGAAAGAAGTTATGTCGTTAGAAAGTCTCTTTTTTGGTGGCAGAGCCTTACTGTAAACATTGTTTTTTGTAGGTTTGGGAGCTGACTGCCAACAATGTCATCATGGTCTCTGCTATTGGCAACGACGGCCCTTTATATGGGTGAGTGTCAGCGACCGCTTCAAAGAGAACCGACTATGTTGTTATGTGGGTTTGGAAGTAGTTCTGCTTGGTCAGGAAGTTTTCTCTCCTTTTTTTCTCTAATCTTAGAAAGTGACTCAAGTTAATCTCTTTTCACTGTCCTTATTACTTGCACTTTGTGAAGTACTTAACTAAATGTTTTCCTTTGAAACAGTGAAAAGTCAGCAAAAGAAGAATGGCATTGCTTCCAGCTGACATTTCCCTGTTAGAGTGAGCAGACATCTTTGGGTACTGATCTTGGACTTAAGCAATATAGAAGGGATCAACCCAGAACAATTTGTGGTGTATTTCTAAAATAAATGCCTAAAAATTGATTTTGTTTTGTCTTCAAGGTACATGGTTTGATAGTTACTGAGTTAGTAACTGCCTGATAAGTTGCTATCGCCTGTGAAATACGAGTATCTGACAAAAATCTGATGGCAGCACTTCTGTTACCGGGGCAAACTTATGACTGTGTCTTGGTTTTTTGGGTGTTGTTTTAATTTTTTGTTATTCCTGTCTCCCAATTTATTCTAGGACTCTGAATAATCCTGCTGACCAGATGGATGTGATTGGAGTAGGTGGCATTGACTTTGAAGATAATATAGCTCGCTTTTCATCTAGGGGAATGACCACTTGGGTAAGAGATTGTGATCATGGCCACTCACATTTGCAGCCAAAATAAGGCCCTTGGATGGGCAACTTTTCTGAAGGGGCAGTCCTATGTAGATGTGTGTTGGAGTAACCAATGAGAACAAGATTTCATCACAGATCAGAAGAGTTAGAAATTGTAAGTCTTTGAGCAAGCGGCTTGATGTTCTTTTCAGAGTTTTTTGTTGTTAGTCCTGACCACTACTGGCATTTTTGATGAATTTATAAAACATCCAGCTCCTTTTGATTGATGGTGAAGACCTGTCTGTGTGGTTAAATCTGCAAACATGAAGGCCTACTCTTGTCTTTTAGTTTAAAAATGCTAGGATTTCCAGATGCTACATGTGACATTGCACTTACCTACCTGTGGAGCTGTGGTGGTAGTTGCTGCACACATGATGTCAGATGAGCTTGCACTGTGATCTTGATGAAGGAGACTGTCACGTTTCTCTTTATGTAGCCAAGTAGCAGTGTGCTTCTCATTTTGTCAGTGGTTCCATGCTTAGCAGAGATACTGATCAGCAGTAATGTTGAAACGTTGGGAACTTGTCCTAAAGAGCTTGAGTCCTTCTTTAGGTTGGTTGCTATTCTGTGATGCTGAACCTCAGATAATTTAGTTGCTAATTTTCCTTCTGAGTGACCTGCAGTTAATTTAAAAGCCCGAATGAAGCCATCAGTGTTCATTTACATTAGGGCAATAATCCATTTGTTTTCTTTCACAGGAGCTGCCTGGAGGTTATGGCAGAGTGAAGCCTGATATTGTTACTTATGGCTCTGGAGTGAGAGGGTCTGGTATGAAAGGCGGATGCCGCTCCCTCTCTGGGACAAGTGTGGCATCTCCTGTGGTGGCAGGTGCTGTCACTCTGTTAGTGAGGTAAGTTTTAAGTAAGAATTTCTAGAAAGATGCCAATCAGGAGGATCATAAAATTCCCTATAAAAGAATCCATCAAATAAAACTAAATTGTGTTTAGATGTAGGAAAACAAACTTGGAGAATAAAATCACTGTTGTTCTTCCCAAGACGTTACTTTCTCTGACTACCTCTATGTTTGGTGAGAAAAACTTGAGAACTGCTTTGAATAATAGTTAGGTCTTTGAGAATATAGTTAGGGAGAACAGTACTATGAGGCAATCTTGTCACTTTTTTTAATAATTAAGAATTGCTGAGCTGCTTTCAACTGTTGTAAAAGAGCAGCTGCTCAAAGAAGGCACCTTTAGCAGGTAATTACCTATGTACCTGTTAATTTTATAGGATGCAGGGTTTTATGGCCATTACCCTGTTGCGTAAGTCTGCTGTTGCACACTGGAGAACTTGAAAGTGGGAACTGCAAGTCCATACCCTGTGTTTGTCATTGCTACTTCATATGGATGAGACAAACCTTCATTTGGGAAACATGCAAAAAATTCAAAGTCACCATCGTATTTCCTCCAAAAAATGGTGTATTTTAGTTTGAACAACAGAGCTATTTTACCCCCTTGGAAGACAGATATTTTATTTAGTATATAAAGGTATTGCCCTGATTGTACTGACTGCTGGCCGTAGAGCACATTGTAAGGAGAAAAATTCATATATTATTAGTTTTTAAGAGAAATATATCAGAAACTTGTCCCTCTTCTACATTTGTATAATGAGAAATCAAGCAATAATAGACAAATATGAACAGAGAATTTTAGAACAAACTGATTTTGTGATCTATTTTTTCCTGTTTCAGCACAGTTCAGAAGCGTGAAATGGTAAATCCAGCAAGTATGAAGCAGGCCCTTATTGCATCAGCACGGAGACTTCCTGGAGTCAACATGTTTGAACAAGGACATGGCAAATTGGATCTTCTAAGAGCTTATCAGATCCTCAACAGCTATAAACCACAGGCCAGGTTAATTTTAATCCTTAATTAATCAATGATACACTGTAGTTTGCTCTTTTGTTTAAGAGAGCAGGTGATGCATATGTAACTCAGTTGAGCAATCTGTGCTTGTGCAACAGCGAGGACTTGCAGAGATCTTGTCTAATCTGAAGCATGAATTTTGACAAGAGAATGGATGAAAAGTCACAGGTTTTTTCTGCCTAAGTTATAGCAGTGTAGGAGATGATCATTTTCTCTTATATCCTTAGGTGTTATGAATAGTAAGAACACAGTAGAAAAGTATTTAAGCTTTAACTTTTGAGAATAAGGACCTTCTCCCTGTATTGAAAAGTTTCTTTTTTTGTGTGTGAAAATCTTTTCACAAAACTTAAAAAAAAAGAGAGGAAGGGAAGAAGATTTTGGGGCATATTTGGGAAGTGAGAGCTTGGGAAACTATGACTGGCATGGTTTATCTGCAACTTTTTCATAGTTACATATAGTGGCACATTCTTCCATTCTTCTTATGTTTATTGATTATTTTTTTCTCTTCAAATCTTCCCTCCTCTGTCCTGCTGTAGTTTGAGTCCAAGCTATATTGACTTGACTGAATGTCCCTACATGTGGCCCTATTGTTCTCAGCCCATATATTATGGAGGGATGCCAACTATTGTTAATGTTACTATCCTTAATGGCATGGGAGTCACAGGGAGAATTGTAGACAAGGTAAGTATTAACATTGTTCCAAGTTCTGACTGTTAATGTTGCTAAAACCTTCCCAGAAAATACTGTTTTAGCTATGGATTTTGTAGAGCAAACCTCACTGCTGGGAGCAAGAGATGCAAAATGTTTGATTAGAGGGCACACCCAGATTGGAGGATTTGTCAACATGAGCCGTCTGCAAGTGTTCAAGCAATGCACTGGTTTCAAGGGCGTGTAACATTTTATCTTTGCAAAACCAGTTTGAATTTAGATGTACTTAGAGATTTCTTTGTATTCTCTAATAGCATTTAAGATCTTCTGGACAGACTTTCCTAACTTATATTTGTTTTCATCCTGGAGCATGAATGATCTCAGTAAAGAATCCTGTCACTAAATCATGCCTTTTCCATGGGTCAGAGGGACCTGAATGTATCAGCTTAACCAGACTCTGCTGCCAAACCTGTTCTTTCACACCACTGATGTTGAGCGTGTTAGTTGGCCAGGGAGGCTTTTAATTAAGTAAGTTTAAATGTAGATTAGATATGAGAATTGATATAAGTTAAACAAGACACCTGTCCTGTAACTCCAGCCAATGTAAATGAGCCTAATTTCAACATTTTAGTGGGACTCCTGATGTCTGTTTTAGATTCTAGCTTACATTAAAGGGCGTGGAAGCTCTTACCCAGGGTCATTAGCTCATGGTAGTACACACAGCTGGTGTAATTGGCCCGTGTCTGTTACACTGTTAGCTCGCTTTGTTACCAAAAGGAAATCTGGTGTTCTTGCCAATAAATTTTTGCATGTGATCTCAGAATGTTAAAGCAGGTTCACTCGGGCAGCTTCTCACAGTCCTGCCTCTGAAAATGGAGGCTGTCATGATGGGGTTGATTCACTGACACAACACCAAAGTTTTGGGCGTGGGGGGCATTTTTAAACTTGGCGTAATCTTCAGAAGAGCTAATATTTGTTACTTCATGGAGAGGAAGAGGTCTACGTGTGCAGAAAGCAGTCATTGCAAATACTGTTACCAATGTTCTGTATTCTTCATTTCACAGCCAGACTGGCAACCCTATCTCCCCCAAAATGGGGACAACATCGAAGTGGCTTTCTCCTATTCCCCTGTCTTGTGGCCTTGGTCTGGATACTTGGCAATTTCCATCTCTGTAGCAAAGAAAGCAGCATCTTGGGAAGGCATTGCTCAGGGTCATGTTATGATCACAGTATCGTCCCCTGCAGAAAATGAAGTAAGTTCTGAGTATTTTGGATTTTCTGGGTTAAGAATTACTAAAACTGCTTTCTGATATACAAATACCTTGGTTTTAAGAGTTTGCTCTAGCCCTGTCATTTGAAGCATAAGTTAAATTGGGGTCAGAAAATTAAAGAGTACAAATAATAATCTTTTAATTAAGAGCAAATTGCGTATAATTTAGAATCAGGAAACCTCTCTTTGGGACCAACAGCATAATTTCATTTGTTTATTTTGAATTTTAAGTAATGTATTTTGAAAAAGATTGCTTAAATATGTTTCTTCTAGAACCATTCTTAATTGTTCCTGAGAAACGTATAAGATTTTGAGCAATTTAACCACATCACAGTTGTGACATACATTAAGTATTTTACATTCTGAGCATAATTATAAACTGTCGAGTGCAGAAAAAGGTACTGCAGTGGTTTAGGGCAAAAGTCATCTCTTTGTCTCTGGAGCTGGTACTGGTGACTAAAAGTAGATTTGGTACCTCCAGGTTTTTGGTCTTTTACACTCCATGGTTAACTGATGCCTGTGGGGAGAAAGGATTTCACTGTAGTTTGTTCTGTCCTTCAGTCTAAGAATGGTGCAGAGCAGACTTCAACGGTGAAGCTTCCAATAAAAGTGAAGATTATTCCTACTCCACCTCGTAGTAAGCGAGTCCTTTGGGATCAATACCATAACCTCCGTTATCCACCAGGATACTTCCCCAGGGATAATTTGAGGATGAAGAATGATCCGTTAGATTGGTATTTATCTCAGGTTCTATTAAATCAGTACTGCTTGATTGTGTTAATGATACGGGATAACTTTACTGATTGCCATAGTTCTGGCCTTTTCCAGAGGGGCATGGGATTATCATTTCTGAGAAATCCATGAAAAGCACTTGGACTCTATGTTTTTGGTGCAGGATTGTTTTTTGAGCTCATTACTGAAATTATTCCATGTATTCATTTCATGGTTTTATTTACATGAAATGAAAAGCTTTTAAAATGCTCATTTAAGATACTGAGATTTTTGTTTGGCTTTTCTATTCTGGCCTAATTTCTCCCAGGAAGTTAGGGGGGACACTTTATTAACTGCTTCAGAATTCACTTATCAAACAAACTTGGCAATTTAAAAGACAAGAAGAGACCCCCTTGTCTCTTGAGGGAGACTGTCTTCAAAGCAGGGCAAGGGTTGGCTGACCTGTTGCCTTTCGTAGATAGAGAGGGGAAGCATCCATAGGAAAAATGATGCAGCAGTATCTCAGTGAGGATTAATTGGGTCAGTGACCAGGATATAAGCTTTTGGAAAGCTGCTTGGAGGATGCAGATGTGGCAGCTGGACAGGATTTCAGAAAATGAAAAAGGTGGAAATCAGATTTCTGCTTGCCAGATCTAAATGTCTTCAACACTCTTCTCTTTCTAAGGAATGGTGACCATATCCACACAAACTTCAGGGACATGTACCAGCACCTCAGGAGCATGGGGTACTTTGTTGAGGTTCTTGGTTCCCCCTTTACATGTTTTGATGCAAGCCAGTATGGTAAGCATGAGTTAATTGCCTTGTTCTCCATACTGTTAACTTTCTTCTGAAATGACCTTTTATTGGAAGACCAAAAATGTTTTGAGGGTACAAATAAAAATTCTAATGGTAGTAGAAAAATATTTTGGCAGTGGGAGTACTTATTATTGATGTGCTGATATTTAGTTGTGTGGAATACTGCTGGAGAAGCTTGCTTGGGAGTTCAGTAGAATTAGTGCAGTTCTCTGTCCTTATGATGAACAAAGAGAGGGAAAGCCAGCCTTTGAGTGGGTTAGAAGCCCCTCTGTATTCAGTCCCACAAAGGCAGAACTGTATTTGCCAAAAGATATTGGCACAGTCAAAATGAAGCATGACCTCTTTAACAGACTGAAATCAAAGGTGTCCATCCTGGTTCTTTTTTTATGCTTTAGCGATCTTTGATTACATAAAAGAGTGGGTGAAGTGTTCATCCAACCGTATGTGATAGCAAAGCAGTATGTGGTTTGTTTCTATGTTCATCAGGAAGGAAATATGATAGGTTGGCCAGGCAGGGGACAGACCAAGCTGTCTGTGCTCTTTTCTGCTCCCATATGCCCCTTGTTTAACCATAGCATGCTCCGAAAACCCTCTTCTCTTTTGGGCTGTGATATTCTTCAGTGCACTATGAGGTGCATTCTCCTGCGTTTGCCAGTTCTGGAGCTGTTGCCAGTAGTAATATTTTGTTAATCTTGATTCTTCAGTGAGTATCTCACCACTCCTTTTAGAGTTCAGTGGAAGTGCAAATGGATACATAAATGTTAGACGGTAAAAAAGTAGCAAAATAGTGTTTCTTCTGGGACCTCTAGTTTTCTAATTGATAGAGAGTAGCATTAGGGGACTTCTCTCTCCTCTGATTCACCCTTGTGCTGTCCCTCATTTGATTGCAGTTTGTTGGGCTTTCAGAGTTTCCTGAGGACGTGAGGGGAGTAAAACTCAGTGATCTGTGGTCCATCTGCCACTTGTCCCTGGCTTAAATTGTTTTCACACTTGATGAGGGTGCACTCTGTCCCATTTTTACAGGATCTTTATCAGAAAGCTTTCCAAATGCAAACTGCCTGGACTTGTGGAATTGGCTTGATTGCAAGGAACTGTGAGACATGGGACCAGTACCAGTGATTTATCAGATTGCTCAGGGTATCATCCTGTTAGGATTTGCCTTTTCTCTGAGGATGGAAATTCCACCACCTCTCTGGGCAATCAGAAAGTGAAGAAGTAAAAGGGCTTGGTATTTAGAAGCAGTCTAAAAGCATAAGCATGTTTTCAGGGAATAAAAGTCTATTTTTCTGGTTGTTTCTTTCAGTGATGCAGAGAAGGTTGTGCTTGCTTGTTCACAGGAGTGGGAGAGGGTTATATGAAAGTGGCAGTGGCACTTTAGTCAAGCCTACCAGAATGCAGCTGTAGTTTTCAAGGGGTGAATCAAACCACATTTCAGAGTAATTGCTGTCTACCTGGCTGCCAGTCTGCAGTAGTGAGGGGAGTGCCTGTTAGAAGTGGAGTGGTGAAACCTCCTGGCAAGGCTGCATCTGCAGTAGCACTCTGCTTTGGATCAGTGGTGAATCCCCTCATTGTCCAGCTCTGCCACAGTTTGGCTCAGTTTATGGAGTGTTTGGGTGAGACCAAACTGCAAAACACACACCTGACACATGTGGGCATTCAGTTCTCGAGACCACACAAGCAGGAGTCATAAGAAACTTCCTGTGCTGCCAAACTAATTTTTGGGTACATTTGTAAACTGAATTGTCTTATATTTCTGTTATTAAATATGAGTTCATTAGGTAAACTGCCAGAGCAGGGCACATGGACCAGAAAATGTGCAAAATGTACATTTGTGTTGGCTTCTGTGTGGGCTGTGTGACTAATGATAACATTACAGTGACCAGCCTGGTGAACTCCTGTTTCTGCTTTTACACACAGGGACTTTACTGATGGTGGACAGCGAGGAAGAGTATTTTCCTGAAGAGATCACCAAGCTGAGGAGGGATGTTGATAATGGACTTTCACTGATAGTCTTTAGTGACTGGTACAACACATCTGTGATGAGGAAAGTCAAGTTTTATGATGAAAACACAAGGTACTGACTTATTTCCAAGTTCTTTGGGAAATAAAATACCATAGAATTACACATATTACCCTAAAAATCCCAAATGTGATGTGCTGTACTTCAGCACTTGTATACTACCTGTAAGAAGGTGCTACCTTATGTAGCAGAACTGACCTTAAGCTGCAGCTTAAGGAGCATAGCTACATATTTTATCATGATTGTGAAGGCCTCTTCGGTACTCTATTCCACTTTTAATGCCAAGAAAAACATTTACAATGAAAAGAAATAAGAAATTGGAGACAAAACCAACAAATAAAAATGGACATGTTTTTACTTTAGGGGAGCATAATAGAAAGAAAATGTGCATTGTAAGAGTATCACCAGATTAGGTACCCATTACTGAAATTATTCCATGTATTGTATAAAGAAAAAATATGTGACGTTTTGCTTCATTATAAAAATGAGAAGCAAGGTACATGACTGTCGTTTTTACCTCAGCCAAACAAAGAGCATAAGACTGAATTTCTTTCTAGCAAATTGAAGTTTTTCATGCAGCTGAAATGTACTGAGAACTTTACATCAGTATTACTTGACTTTTACTCAAAAGCATTGTTGTCAGAGAGAAGAGCTGCTCAGATGCCCCTGGAGTTAAATAAGGCTTTGAGATGTAGTTCATTATTTAAATGGCTCTGGAAAAGTCTGTATGCAGGAAGACATAGGACTTTTTGTTATCCAAACTCTAGGTGTATATTCTCTATATTAATAAACAGTGTTACACTGTAATTTTTACAGGCAGTGGTGGATGCCTGATACTGGAGGTGCTAATATACCAGCTCTCAATGATCTGCTTTCTGTCTGGAATATGGCCTTTAGTGATGGGCTGTATGAAGGAGATTTTACCATGGCAAGTCATGAAAGTGAGTACTGGAGTCCATTGCCTACAAAGGCTGCAGTGGGGTGTTTGGAAAATCATTTTCTGCAAGTTTGAGGTTGAGCAAGAGTCAAGGGAACCACTCAAATTCAGTGAAAAGAGTCTCATAAATGATTTCTTAAATTATTTCTTCCTTTGTAGACCTTTTCATGGTATTTGATTAAGCTTTTCAGTTTAAAAAAAGATACTGCCAACCTTCTAAATGGAAAGACTTGAAAACAGCGTGTAAAAGTGAGCCTGTGAAAGCTGTGCTTAGCAATGCTTTCTCTGCAAATACACACATTGGTTGAAATGTGCAAATTCTGTGCAGTGTTTCTGGGAATGTTTTCTCCTGGTGTTGTTGGGTGGGAAAAGGAGAGAGTGTCGTGTTTGGTCTAAACAGCAGTTTTGTGTTGTCTCCCAGTGAATTACGCGTCAGGGTGCAGTATTGCAAAGTTCCCAGAAGATGGCATCGTCATTGCACAAACTTTCAAGGATCAAGGTATGGGCTTCCTTGTCCTTTCTTTCCGTGTTTTGAATAGAACTTTGGGATCAGTGCACAAGCAAAGTTGCAAAGTCTAAAGGTCTAAAAACAATCAATCTAAAACCACATTGACAGGGTAGGTATTTTTGCATTTCTTCATTTTGCCTAGAACATGTAGCTGATGCCTAACAGGCAGCTGCAGTGTGACTCTGTATACAATTGTTATACAGTACAACAGTATCCAGGTGTGTTTGTGCAATCCTTTATTGTGATTGCTGCATGGAAACACATCTGCATGTACGTGTGTCTCTGGAAGGGGAGGAATTGTGTTACTTGCTCATGTTTCTCACAAATTTCAAATGCTACTGAAATATATCCACTGATCATTGCCATATTTAGCAGGAGTGTTGTGGTAGCTGTGGTGATCTAAGGATATAAATAAGGAAAATTTTAGTAGACAAAATGTCACCAGCTAAGCTCTCATAAGGGAAAATTTTATGCATACAGGATGTCTGTGGTCTCAGACTTGAGCGATCTGTTCTCTATGCATTCCCGTTCTCTTTTATCATAATATCCTTTCATTTCTGAGGGGGTAATTCAGAACTGTAATGGCAGCAGGCGGTTCAAAAAATAAATCTTGTATTTGTTGAGCCTTTAGGAAGTGCTGTGCAGGAGTAAATGGTCAGAACTCTTAGGGTGTTGCAGGTCAGGTTTGTGCAGATGGGTGTAGAGTGTTTGTGTGAGAGCAGAAGCACGTGCAGTGCTTCTGATACAACTCAGCAACTGCCAGAGAAGATCAGTGAGTTCATTGTATTTTTGACTTACAGTGTGCAGCAGAGGTGATTATCTAGTGGAGAAATTTTCTGGAACAATAGAGCTCATCTGTGTGAGCCTTTTGGAGGAAAGACAATATCCCTGTATGCTGATGACTTAGGTGTTTCCTTATGTGAGAGAGAGAAAGACGGAGTGTCTGTTTAACAAGTAGCCTGCTAGACCTGCTTTTTCTGTTGAATCTTTGTCATTGCAATTCATGAAACAGAAGAGCTCTCTGGTTTGCTTCTGCTATCTAAACACAGTGTCTCAAGTAAATGGGATAAATTTCAAATACGAATTTGAAATTTGTCTTTGTTTTTTGAAACAGATGTTAAAGGTAGGAGACCTTTAACCTAAAACCAGCTTTCTGTAGAATTCTGCAGAAGGATGGCAACAACAAAAAGAGCAGAATATTTTGATTTTAAACTTTTTGCTGAAGATACTAGAATTTTTCATTCAAGCTTGTTGAAGATAATACAGGTTGGGAGGTATTTTCTTCTTCTCCACCAAAGAAAGAAAAAAAGTTTATTATCAGAAGGAAACTTTACAAACAGGATCTTGAAGCAGTTTCATTTTTATAATAACATCATGGGGTTTTGAAAAGTTGTTGCAAAAATGTGTGACGTGATGTGGGGCATTGTTGTGTTTGTCAGTTGGAAATGCAGGCTGTGCTGTTTTATGGGTAGATTGATACTGATGCTCTGCAGGCTGTGAAATTTATTTGTGCTTTGCTTTAGGTCTTGAAGTTTTAAAACAGGAGACTGCTGTAATTGAAAATGTCCCTATTTTGGGGCTTTACCAAGTTCCTTCGGAAGGTGGTGGCAGAATAGTTCTGTACGGCGACTCCAACTGCCTGGATGACAGCCATCGGCAGAAAGGTGTGTGAGCCCTGGCACGCAGGGAGAGCCACTGTCCTGACCTCACTGCTGTCCTGTGGGGTTTTACAGCCCCCTCCAGAAGTAGATGTTTTTTTTAGGGACTCTGAATATTCCTTACTGGGGATTAATCTCAGTTCTGCAGAGCTCTACTGAAATGCTGTGAGGTGCATTTACAGCAAAAGAGCACCCCACATTAAATAGCCCTCTGATAGATGGGACTGTTTTCCACACACATTTTTTTTTTCTGTTCCACAAGCTTTGGGGGCTGATTTTTGGGGTGGACTGTTTTGCAAGGGGCGTTTGGTTTGTCGGTTTTTATTGCTTTTTTGTGGTGTTTTTGTTTGCAGAAGGCACTGACAGTTACACATTCTTTATCTGAAGTTGTGAAGAGGCCATTAGGAGATCCTTTCACTTTTTCCCTAGTTACATCTTCAGAATGTCTGTATAGAACAGTGGATTTTATCTTTTGAGTTTGCACCTCAGCCTGCCTTGTTCCCTTTGCAGTGTTTCCTGTGAGGATTTATGGGTGATACTCAGTGTTTCAGTTGTGCATTACTATTTTCAGGTTATCCTACTTTGACACAAACCAGCTGGTGTAAATATGTCAGAAAGTAGGAACTTCCATTTGTTGTCAAAGCATTTGTTTGCAACTCTGGATAGTAAGTGTGTGAGTTGTGTGTGTGTGTGTGTTTTCTGTGGCTCCCAGAGAAGCCATGCTCTCTCCCTACATACTATTGTTGATTCTTATAAAATCTTTTTTCTAGCAGTTTTTCTGATCTGACTTTTCAGATTTTTGAGAGGTTGCTTAGGTTTCTCATGACATGTAAAGCACAAGCTGATAGATCTGTGGCTTGAGGGGAGGAAGATAATCCAATATTTGAAGTCTTTTTCTGCATTTCCACTGAACAGAACTGAATTTTCCTTTTGTGATGAAAAGTACATCTATAATTTTTTAAGCTTTTGTCACTGACATTTTGAAATGCTACATTATGCAATCCATCCCTTGCCTAATTTATTTAAGTTTAAAGGAACTTGCTGCCTAAGGGAGCTCTCCATATGTAGCTCATTTCTTTCTCTACCATACATTTTGGGGTTTTTTAAGAGTTCTGTGATTTTTCCTTATCTGCCTTTGAGTTGCTTCCTGTGAGTTGCCCTAACACCTGCATATTGGTGCTTTAGTGCTTGCTGTAGGTTATTGAAAGCACATAACAAAAGAGAAGATGCATAGCTTTAAATTAAGTAATAGAAAATAATGCTCTGTGACCTCCCTAATACTGTTAAATTCAGTGTGACGTTTGAAGCAAGAAGGAGTGGAATGCTGTAAAGAAATCCTTTAAAATTAGCTTTTAAATTGTGGACCAGGAGCTATGTCTCCTGCAGAGACATTGGTGGCTTTAACTGAGGAAAATTCCTAACATTTGTGAATATAAATCCTTAAAATCTCTTTGACCTCTTTGAAAAATCAAAGATGAAGGTTTAAGGGACACTGGGATTATGAAGATTAACTCCCATTCCCAGCCAACTGTTCCTGGGGGCAGAAGTTCTGAGAAAAGTACTTTGCTGTGTGGTGGAAATAGCTGATAAGGCATTGTCCTACTGCTGCAAAGGGAAGCTTTAGAGTTGTGAACTAGCTGGAGTGCTTGTTCCTTAGGGGTAGCTCTGGATTAAGGTAGTAATAATTCAGGAGAGCATCTAAACGGGGGATGAGGTGCTTTTGAAGTGCAAAGGAAAACCATGATCAAGTGTATTGTGGTGTTGATTCCCAGCCTGGTCTGTACCACAGCCACTGTAGGTTATGCTTGTACCTTTAGCTGGGATGTAGCCAGAATGTTTCTCCTTCGTTTGTTTATTTTTTTTTTTTTAAGCTTGAGAAAGCGAGTCATATCCTTACACTGTAAGCACGACCTTGTTCTTACTTTTCTTTGCACAGTATTTATTTTGTACTTTCAAAAAAACACTTGGTTCTCCACTTCCCTGTTAAAAATTATACCAGAAACTCAGAGCTTTCTTTGCTTCCACTGAAAAAACTTATGATTTTTGCCAAAACTTGGATGGCCCTGCACAACCTGGAATTCCTGTATTTGAGACCCGTGGTTTTATGTCCTGGAGCCTGGTTTGGTACACAAGGGACGATACTTTAAGGCTGAACAGATTAATGTTGTGTTTGTGTGTTGCAGGGGAATGTGGGGTGTGTGTTGAAAGTTGCATCTGTCTGAAAGTGAGCCTAGAACTGCAGGAGAAAAGCAAGAGCCAGAAAAATGGATTGTAATTCTAAATGTCATTAAAGCCTTCTTAGCAGAAAGATAAGCCATTTTAAACGTGGCATAACGCATATCTTGTTCTGGGGGCTTGGGGCTGTGAAATCCACAGACTGCTTTTGGCTCCTGGATTCCCTGCTGCAGTACACGTCCTACGGGGTGATGCCGCCGAGCCTCAGCCATTCCGAGAGCAGGCAGCGGCCGCCGTCGGGAGCCGGCTTCTCCCTCCCCGAGCGCATGGAAGGTGAGAGCCTGACTGGCCAAGCACAGCCCGCGGCTCAGGGACTGTCAGGGCAGCAAGGCTGGGGCAGACCCCTTGAGATACGTGCCAGTAAGGTTAATTTGTTGTGAGCTCTGCAGTGCTCTGCTGTTTTGCTAGGAGAGAGCACATATTGTAGGGTTTTGTTGTGATAATAGTTGTGATTAGACTAAAGAAAATGCTCTGTTCATACAGTAGGTATGTTTAGATGCCTGGTTCTGCTGGGGGGCATTCTATTTAGTTGCTACACAGCATTATAAAGCATTCAGTCTTATCTCACATGCTGCCAGAAAAACTTGGATTAACTGCTACGGTAGGTGTAGACTCTTACTGTTTTGTAAGGTACCCTTAGGTTAATTCTAACTGATAATTACCTATGAGTTGTCATTACTGTAACAGCTCCTGGGTTTACAGCAGCACTGTTCAGCCCAGGGTCAGTGTTGATAACTCTTACCTTGCCTGTCTTCGGGTAAGCCAGTCTCCCTCTGCTGTGAGTTGCAGGTAACCATTTGCATCGATACTCAAAGGTGCTCGAGGCTCACTTGGGAGACCCTAAACCCCGCTCCCTTCCTGCTTGTCCTCACCTGTCCTGGGCCAAACCACAGCCTTTGAATGAAACTGCCCCCAGGTTAGTATATGTCTTTCTTATAGAAGAAGTCTCACTTTTGAGTTTAGCTGAAAAATGATGTGTTCTATCTGCTTTTGAAAGGGACAGCTGTAATGCCTTTTCCTAGAGAAATACCAGATTGCAAAGAGGAAATAATGATTAATGCCTCTTCAGTGAATAACTCTGACTCACCTAATAGCTACACTATGAAACTCTGGGATTTTAAAAATAACTTCACAAGTCACTGTTGTGATTGAGTGATTCCAGCTTTGAGTGAACAGTCTTGATGAACCCCATTGTTATCGTGTGGCTTGGAAGGAGTTTTCTGAAGCGTCTTCTTGGACAGCTCTCCTAGTGCAACTGTCTCTTGTGCCATTTGTCAGTCCCTTGGAGGAAAGTGGTCAGCATACAGCCCTTGCTTGTCTCTTGGGCTGCTGGTGGTTACTTTAGGCAGTCTGTGTGCAAGAAAGGGAGTTGTTGGTAAATAGTTGCTAATCCAGGTTGTGTCCCTGTGGTGTCTGAATTGAAGTTTGGAGGCCTGCAAACTGTAGAACCTGAAGAGTGGATCAGGTCGTCATTCAGGTCCAGGCTAGTGAGTTATATGTAGGTTGTGTATGTACTGTCACTTTCTCTATATGTTGCAACAAAATTCCTTGCATTAATGAAGTAAGTGGGCAGACACCTCTGTCTTTAAATTTCTTCTAGCAACCTTTGGAAACATCAAAAATTACTGTCAATTGACCTTGATAAAGTGGCACTGCCCAGTTTTCGACAGAACCGACCCCAAGTGAGACCCTTGTCCCCTGGAGAAAGTGGAGCTTGGGACATTCCTGGAGGTAAATGTTGAAAAGTTTGAAAATTGCTGTTTTGCTTTTGTTTTTTGCATAAGCTGTGAAAAAAACCTAAACCACAGTGCAGCCATATGAGAGGGCACTGTTTATTTTCAGTTGTGAAAAACATGCAAATAATAGGATGGCTGTGTTATAAAAGGCTGTCTGATGAAGATTTTTTTTGCATATGAATAGTTTGTTCAATAGAAAGTGTGCATGGCATACTGGGAGGAAGATCTTGGTGGGTACATTTTGACATTCGAGGTTTGTTTGGGTGCTGTTCAGACTGATGGGTCAGCAGCAGCTCCTGTCCTTGGTAGCTGTGACCACATACCCACTGCTAATTAAAATTCCTTCTGTGAGTGCTCAAAAGCAGAGTCCAGAAGAGTTTGTCAGAATGGTGCCTTGGGCAAGCTGTTACACTAACAAATGAAATCTAGCACTCAAAAGAGCTTTCAGGTGGGCAGCTCTCCTGTAGGAGCTTGGCTCTGCAGGCCCAGCTGGAAGCAGTTGGAATGCTTCATCTGTGCTCTTTTCCCAGTCTGAGCTGCTAGACCAGAGACACCTGTTAAAATGAAGGGTTTGTTTCTCTAGCTCATCCTCTGTGTGCACAGTCTCTGGAGCAAGCAAGCATGAAATCATTTTCCTCGTTCCATCAGGATTTGAATTACAGCAATTACTTAGTAGTAAGATTATGGTCAAGTGTCTGCATCTCTCTTCTAATGCAAAACAGAAGATTGTTGTTACAGGGGAAATCTGGGCTATGCTTTCATGTGCCCAGTAGGTCAAGGTGGAAATGCTGGTGCTTTTGTGTAACGTTAGCATCCCATCTGATTTTCGCTAATCGGTCTGCAGCTGTTAATCTTCCTGTCTGAAATGTAATCTGATTAATGGCTGCCTGGGCTTTGAACAAGAGTTACCAGCAGATCCTTTTGGTAGGTGGCATTAGCACCACAAAGGCGTCGTGGCTCACGTGGTAACTGCTGAAATGCTGCCTTCCAAACCTCTTTGCCTTTCTAGGTATAATGCCAGGCCGGTACAACCAGGATGTGGGACAGACCATTCCTGTCTTTGCCTTTCTCGGTGCCATGGTGGTCCTGGCATTCTTTGTGGTGCAGATCAACAAAGCCAAGAGCAGGCCAAAGAGACGGAAACCGCGCGTGAAACGACCACAGCTGATGCAGCAGGTTCATCCACCAAAGACACCTTCTGTGTGAAAGCTCTGCCTTGCCAAAGATGACCTCCTTTGACCAGTTGCTTTCCAGGGTGATGGATCGCTCCCAGTGGAGGTGCAGCGAATGTGCACCTGACATCATCTCATAGTCTTTGGTTTGTGGAGAGAAGAAAAGAACCTCAGTTGATCATCTGTACATAAAACTGCAGCTTTAAGCAGCTGAAGCCACCAAAGACTTGAATACTGTTTAAATGGCTACTTAGTCACTACATATCCCAAGAGGGGGAAAATGGACCTTTTTTTTTAAGCTGACCAAACTAAAATTTATTTGTTTAGAGGCTATTTTCTATATTTATTGTTGGGGAGGGCGGGGGAAAAGTCACTTTAAGGACCTCTGCTAAGGAAAAACAAGTGCATTTTTTTGGATGGAATGCAATTTTCTAGAATGGTATTATGCTGAAGAGTATAACGTGCACCATTAAAGGAGGAAGGGGCTGAGAGAGACCAGTACAAATCAGTGAGACATACTCCTGCAGTTTATTTTTATAAAGCAAACTACCATGATGTTTTGTAATTTTTGGTCATGATTTCACCATTGTTGGTGAAGCAGATTTTTCAATAAATATGTTATCTATATGAAGCAAAGAGAATGTGCTAAGTGGCTCTTCTTTCCACTGGCACTCAAAGAGAGCAAGTTGTTGAGTAGAGAAGATTTTCATGTCACCTCTCTTCCCACCCTATCTTTGTCCTTACCAGCAGTATCCCTAGTTGCAGACTTTCCTGTGGAGCATGAACTGGGCAGTCATACAAACAGGGCTTGCTCTGAGTGAGCGCAGAATTCTGGAAACCTTCAAAACTCAGCAGCACATGATACTGAGAGAGCTCCCTAAGAGCTGTATAGAAAACTGTCATGGGTATGGCACCTAGCAGCATGATGTGGTGTCACAGAGATGAAAACCTGGTCTCTTGGTTTGTCCTGCTTGAAAGCCTGTGAGTTGTCACTGGCTTAAATAAGGATGCAGGCACAAGTTTCCCCTGTCTGCGCAGTGCCCGTTAATGTTGCCATAATTGAAATAGCTTCTCTCTTTTGTAGCGAAGATGTGAAGTTTTCCCCGCCAACTGCTTTCATCATTGCTCCAAATGAGCACCTTTTCCTAGGAGGAGCCAGGAGCTGGTGGCTGCCTGTATTTGTGAATGGAGTGGCAGCCTGGGCAGGTGAGCACTGTGCACTGGTGAACGGTCCTGGGTGAGTTCGTGGGCAGCTCTGGACATGGCTGGAGGAAGAGGAGGCAGGGACAGCCCTGCTGGGCAGTCTGACTGCACCCAATCTCTTCGGGCTTACGACCAGGGATGGGGGTGGGCTGTGGGAAGGGCACTGCAGAAGAGAACTTTACCCTATGTAGTCTGGGACAAGCCTATCCAGGTAGCCATGGGTAGGGTTTGACAGTGCGTGGGTGTCCTGCAAAAAAGATTGGGCAAACCAGTTTTCCGTAACTTGAAGAGTGGTTGCCTTTTTCCAGCATTTCTCTTCTGGAGGATGCACTGGAAGAGGCAACATCCTGTTGCCACGGCAGAGAAGTCACTGAGCTTTTGCTTTGAAGCCATTAGTGGAAGCTCATTAGGGCTGAGAAGGTGGTCCCAAGGTTGGGCTGATTGTGCCACCCCAGTGGGGCTGGAGCCTCTTGCTCCTCCCTTTCTGAGCATAGATCCATAGTGACAGGGAGGGGGTTTTCAGCATCTCTCCTGTGGCATTGGGGTCTCTCGTAGGACCAGCCAGCAGCAGCTGAGCAACTTTTGTCCAGGTTGTAAAAAAATCTATCAGTAAAGGTGTGAAATCTCGAGGGCCAGACCTCACAAAGGATTGCAGGTAGCAAAGCATAATTGTGGTCAGTGTTTTTATTTGTATGAAACAAGGACTGTCCATTTGCATTTTTGTACCTTCTACAGTCTTCAAAGATAATAATGTGGAAAACATTAACAGCCCTTTTTCGACCTGCCAGGGGGACACAGCAGCAGGTACAGCTGCCAACCCACAGGGACCCTCAGGTTATGGCTTGCAGCCCAGGGGCTGGAGCACTCAGATAAAAGGGAGAAAGGGGGGAAAATATAAGAGAGGAAGCCCGGTGTCACTGAGCAGAGAAGCAGT
Source organism: Aleadryas rufinucha (assembly GCA_013397815.1). NCBI lineage: Eukaryota > Metazoa > Chordata > Aves > Passeriformes > Aleadryas > Aleadryas rufinucha. The sequence goes on from VZTH01002655.1 coordinate 502,730, forward strand.
CTGGGGATGCTGTGTTGGTGTGGGAGATGAGCTGCACCCCTTTGGTTTGAGGTTCTTCCATCAGAGGGAGACTGGAAAGCTTTGGTGCCACTTCTCAGGTTGGTGCTAATGAGGAGACCTGCTCCTCATTGCAGCACTAATGAGAGATTATAGCTCCACTGCAGCCTTGAAACCAGAATCAAACTGTATCAAAGCACCAGTCCGAATTAAGAGCCTTTCCCAGTGGCTGGTATTTTACAGCCCAGTGGCCAATTTCTAAGTCATAGAGGCCAATTATTTCCAAAACCTTTGGTGTGCAGCTAATGAAGGCTTGGAAGGGCCCTTCTAAGTGTTTATAAGCCCTGTAGGCGACACAGATGTAATGGAGGTGGCAGGCACAATTAGCCATCCATAATTCCTCCTAGCAGCTGATTAAAGTCTCTTTATCCGTCTTACCAAGATCAGAAGGGCACATATTTGGGAAATCAAAAATGTATTAGGGGCTGTCAGCCAACGTCAGGGCCTGTGTGCTGAGCCCTGGGGCAGTGGCATGTGCCAGGAGTGGCACAGAGCCGCTGTGTGTCCCCCATGTCGGGGATGGGCCCCTCATTCCTGTGGGGTGCAGCCTCCTCTGTGCAGGTCCTCTGCAGCATCAGTCACCCCATCCTGTTATCCCCTTTGCTTGCGTGGAGCGAGGAGTGGGATGGGATGGCTCCTCTCCAGGGTCTCCCAGTGCAAAAAAACCACCAGTGGGCTTTTAGCTGCTGTGGAGACACGCAGGGGTGCTGGCCTCGTCCTGCACCCAGCGAGTGATGAGGGGTGTGAGCTGCAGCTGCCTTGCCTCACCCTTCCCGGGGCACTCCGTAATGCCCCGTGGTGGCAATTTCATGGCTGGGTGAACACAGCAGGATGAGGGAGGCCACCCAGCCCTGTGGTGATAATTTCGGGGATAGCGAGAGCGGGACGCCCCTGCCCCGGCCCCGCGTTGGGAGCCGAACTGTGTTGCTGTGTTGCGTAGGAGCGCTCTGAGAGCCGGGGATGCGGGACGGGGCTGTCCGTGGGTGAGCTCCTGCCGGGGGGTTCCCACGGCCGCCTCCCGCCCGTCCCCCGGCGCCCCCTCC
>VZTH01002655.1:503852-716585 GCA_013397815.1 Aleadryas rufinucha
GAGGGGCTGCGGGCAGCGCAGAGGGAGACGAGGGGCGCCGGTCCGCGGAGGGGCCGGAGGGAGAGGGGGATCACCTGCTCTGGTATTTAGGGAGCTGGCGGGGACCCGCTTCGCACGGCACCCCCGTCCCGACCCCGGCGAGGGCAGCGGTGCAGCAGCCTTAGCTTGTTGTGGTGCCGCCTTAGGGATGCTCTGTGCAGCTGAAGCCACACTTGTCGCTGGCTTGTAGCGCAACTCAAAGTAAATGGGTGTCTGCTCCCGTACATGCCCCAAACCCCCAAATCTAAACCCAAAGTATCACATAAGGCTGTGTCTCCATCCTTTTGCTGACCTGAGTTACCCAGGGCCACAGGGTGATCTGGCCGGTGACCTGGTCCCTGGCCGTGGGCCCGCTGGGTCCCCTTCTGGTGCGGGGGTGATGGAGGATCGGCGTGGTGCTCCTTGCCGGGTCTGTCCCCGCAGGGCTCGCTGGTGTTCCTGGTGAGCGGGCTGGCGGTGCTGGGCTATGCCGCAGCCCTCAGCGCCCAGCCCACCTACCAGGGCGTGGTCCGGGCCGTGTGCGGGGCGGCTGTGGGGAAGCTCTGTGAGGTCTGCTTCCTCCTCAACCTCTTCATGATCTCCGTGGCCCTCCTCAGGGTGGTGGGCGACCAGCTGGAGAAACGTGAGTTGTTTCCCCTCGCTGCGTTTGGGGCTTGCTTGGGGCCGACAGCTCTCAGGAGTGAGGGGAAGGTGGTCCCACGCGGGCTGGGGTCACCCCCAGGGTTTTCCTGGAAATTCTGAGGACATGGGGCTCCCTGGTCCTGCCATGGTGTGGTGCTCCCGACCTCCTTGGGCCATCTTTCAGGGTGCAGCTGACCCCCTGCTGCTCCCCACAGTGTGTGACTCCCTGTATCCCAATGGGACACTGAGTGGGGCCCCCCAGCTGCCCCCCTGGTACGTGGACCAGCGCTTCACCCTCTCAGCTCTCTGTGTCCTCGTCATCTTCCCGCTCTCCGTCCCCAGGGAGATTGGCTTCCAGAAGTACTCCAGGTACCACCTGGGCTATCCCTGTGGTGGCCCACGCCTAGGTACCCTGTACCCCGGGTTACCTCCTCCCAGGAACCTGAGGGGCTATGGAAGCCCCCCCCCTCTTCCTCCTGGCCGTGTGCTGATGCTCTCCCATGCCCTGGCAGCATCCTGGGCACGCTGGCTGCCTGCTACCTCACCCTGGTCATCATCCTGAAATACTACCTGCAGGCAGAGAGCCTGAATTTGACTGAGACCCCCCAGCCCTCCAGGTAGGAGGGTCAGCCCCATGTCCCTCCTGCCCTGAACTCCATGGCATGAGCAGTGACATGGGGCAGGGCAGGGGTGGCACTGGGCCCTGTGTGTGGTGGGGGTGAGCTGGGGACAACTCACAGTGGATGGTAGCTCCCAGCCCCAGATTTCACCCCAGCAATACCCCTTTCTCTCAGAATCACTAAGCAAGAGATTCCCATAGTGGCATCCAGGCCACACAGTTTATGACACAAAGGTTCCTTCTCGGTGAGAGCCTCATGCCCTTTGCTCTGTGCTTCCTCTTCACATGCCACAGGTCCTCCTCCTGGACCTCTATCTTCAGCGTCATTCCCACCATCTGCTTTGGCTTCCAGGTAGGTCATCCTGGCCCCTCTGGCCACAGCTGCCAGGGCAGTGCTGGCAGCCCCCCATAGCATCCCAGACCATGGAGATGCTGTCCCTTGAGGGGCAGGTTGCAGGGAAGGGGAACTGTGGCTGTCACCAGAGATGGTTGTGGGGCAGGTGCCTGGGAATGGGGCAGAGCAGGGCAGGGCACCCATAGGTGGGAGGGAGGATGCTGGGGGTGTGAGCTGTCCCTGCATGGGGCCCCAGCACCATCCCCCCTTGCCTTGCAGTGCCACGAGGCATGTGTGGCCATCTACAGCAGCATGCGCAACAAGAGCTTCTCCCACTGGGTCGCCGTCTCTGTGCTCTCCATGCTCATTTGCCTGCTCATCTACTCCCTCACTGGTAACCCCAGCACCAAACCCTTCACCTTCTCCTTGCCCCAGGGGTCCCTTCTCCCCTTGGCTCATCCATCCTCCTCGGGGCTCCTCTGTCCTGCTCACTACACGGCCGCCCACCCCCACTTCGTTGTCAGCAGGGCTCTATGGCTACCTGACCTTTGGCGAGGCCGTGGCGTCCGATGTGCTGATGTCCTACCCTGGAAATGACCCGCTTGTCATCGTTGCCCGCCTGCTCTTTGGCGTCTCTGTTGTCACCATTTACCCCATTGTGGTGCTGCTGGGCAGGTGAGGGGGTGGTGACAAGCTGGGTGTCCCCCCCAGCCGGTGCAGCTCCCCCGGGTGCCATCAGCCCCCACAATCCTCCCTTCCCAGGTCCGTGGTGAAGGACTTGTGGGCAACCCCAAAGCGCGGGGCCGTGGCAGTGTCTGAGGCACACGAGCGGTGCAGCCGGGTGGCACTGACGGTCACCTGGATGGCTGCCACGCTCGGCATCGCCCTGTTCGTCCCCGACATCGGCAAAGTCATCGAACTCATCGGGGGCATCAGCGCCTTCTTCATCTTCATCTTCCCAGGCAAGAGTAGGCACGGGGAGGGAGGAAAGCAGGCTGGGGTCACTGGTGCCAAGGGCATCGCTGCAGTGGAAGCTGGCCTGTCCTGGCCCCATTTTGGGGGTACAGGGCTGTGCTTGTGGGGCACAGTGCAGTGGGGCCGGGTGAGGGGTGCTGTGCTGGTGGGGCTGAGCTTCTGCACTGACAGCAGGGCTGTGCCTCGTGTGCGTGACTGGGACCCGCAGCCTCGGGCCACGCAAAAAGTGAGTGTCTGTGCGTTCAGCAGCGGTGGGAGCAAGGGAAGGGGCAGGGGAAGGGGCAGGGTGTGGTGACCCCCATGGACCAGGCAGATCCCTGGGGGTCACCCTGGTCAAGGTGGGAACCCTGCAAGGATGGGGATTTGGGTATGGAGGGAAGTGCTCTGCTGGGGCTGTGCCTGGGAATGTGCCTGGATAGCAGGGCTGTGTCCAGGCATCAAGGAGGTGCCCAGGTACCAGAGTGACTTTAGGGGCAGAAGAGCTGTGGGGTTTGGTGGCACTGGGGCACCTGGTGGGGGCTGGAGTGGAGGTCAGGTTGGGGGTCAGAGGGGCAGAGTGCCCCAAGACAGGAGGCCATCAGGTGTTCAGTGCCTGTGGTGCCAGTGTGCAGTGTGTCCCCATCACCACTCCTGTCTGGAGGGGCTGGGGCACAGCAGCAGCCCATTTCAGGGGGACCCGACATGGTGCTGGTGAGTTTTGGGATAAGTGTGTGCTTAAACTTGTCCATGGTGCCCCTTGGGGAGCAGCAGAGTCCGAGTGAGGATGGAGGTTATGTGGGGGGTGGAGGGAGCATCCCAGGACCTTGGGGCCTTGGTCAGGAGGGTGCTCTGGGGGGATCATGGACATCTAGGGAGGGGTGAGTATGCCCCTAAGGGGCGACCAAAGCAGAAGGTGAGCAGGGACACCCAGGGGGGTGACAAAGGCTTGGAGAGGTCCCTTGGGGAGACCTGCCAGAGCATGAGCCTGTCATGAGGAGAGGGGACGACATGAGCTGGGGCAATGGAGACTGCAAGGGGACAGTCCCAGCCTGCCCAGGACAGTTCGGGAAGGAGCACGGTGCTGAGGACCCTGCGACAGAGCAGCAGCAGGGCTTGGGGTGAGTGCTGCATCCAGGGGCTTAGTATGGGGCCGAGGGGGGCTGTGTGCCCGGGGAGGAGGGAACAGGGAGGTACAGACTCAGGGGTCCCGGCATTGGGGCTGGAGCTGGGGAGGGGACAGGGGTGGAAGCTTGTGGTGATAGGATGGAGCTGGGGGTGTGTGGGAGTGGCCATGCCTGAGCACAGGGTGGGTGAGTGTGGGTCTCTGCTCCTTCAGCAGGGCCACTGGGCACAGGCAGAATTGGGAATGATCTCGTGGTGGCATCTGCTAGCTTTTTGACCGAGGTTTGTGTGTCATTGCAGTGGAGACTGGGGCTGACCCAGAGGGGCTGCTGGGTTCTTCAGCCATCCCCTGGGAGCGGTGCAGAGGAGCAAGGCAGAGGAGGCTGACCCTGCAGAGAGCTCCACAGCAGAGGAGCTGGGGTACAGGGGTGGCCCGTTCCTGAGGTCAGCTCTACCCCAGCAGCCTCTGCTCGTGTCGCTGCAGGGCTGCTCTCATCGCCTGGGGGGTGCTCTCCGTTCTCGGCGGTGCCTTTGTCTGCGGGCAGAGCGCTGCCCTGGCCGTGCTGGGGCTGCTGCGCTGAGGGACCACAGAGCCCCATGGTGACTCCCACCATGACTCCCCCACCATCCTGCCCCGGAGAGGTGCCCCGAACACAGCCACACCACTGGATCCCATGGCGGTTTTATTTGGCATCACTGTCCCCGTTGTACAGTGGCTAATAAAGACAGGAGAGGGTATTGGCAAGGGTCCTGTGCCACACACCCTGAGGGACCCCCACGCACGGCGGGGTGGGTGTGGGATTGGCACAGACAGACAGACACACAGACAGGAGTACAGACCCCAGGAAGGAGGGGAGGCAGCCACCCTCACGCCTGCAAGGCACCAGCTGCAGCTGTGCACATGCAAAGGAAACCCCTTGGGACCCCCTACCACCTGAAAAGGACTAAGAGGTGCCTTGGGAGCAGGGAAACCCCCCTCTGCCACCACCCTGACTCTCCTCTTGGACACTGGTCCCCATCTCTGCAGGCACACACACTGCACCAGGCACAGCCTCAACCCCCCCATTCTCCTCCCTGGGTGGCCCCTGGGGAATAGCACAGACCCCCCCAGCCTACTCCCTGCTTTCAGGGGGGCTCCAGCCTCACACCTCCCACTCCCATCCCTGCTTCCTAGTGCCTGCCTGCCTGCACTCACTGCCCCCACTCCCTGTCTACCTATGTCTGGGGGATGTCTCCCTCCCCAAACCCTGCCAGCCCCTCCCTGGCAGTCCTTCTTCCCCCTGAGACCACCCCATGCCAGGGAGAGGTGACTCGGGTGATGGGGCAGCTGAGGGAGGACTCTGTGGGGTGGGGTCACACACATGGGGATTTCCTTCACTGCAGCCAGGTCACACCGACACCTCCCCCCGTCACGGCCACCCCGCAGAGGGGACAGGTGCTGGTGGGCCCCCGGCACCGACGGTCACTCTCGGCTCAGGGTGCACCAGGCAGCTGCAGGGGAACATCACTGGAGGGTCACACCTGCCCAGCCCCACATCACCCTGACCCCTAGCCCAGCCAGCTCAGCCCACGCTGTCCTTCACACCATGCCACCTGCCCACCCTTGCTCCCCAACAACTGGAGAGGTGCTGGCTGCCCAGGGGTCCCTGTCCCCCACCCTCTGGGGTGGCCGCCCTCCTACCTGGTACGGCCACGCTGGAGATGGCCTCAGGCTGGCTCAGTGTGTCCACCTTGACGTGCTGGAAGCCCTTGCAGGTGGCACTCTGCAGGTGCCTGTGCCCGGGTGGGAGAGAGTGGGTGACATCCAGCCCCCACCCCCCCAAACACCATCCCAGCCCCCCACAGCGCCACGGGCTCTGGCAGGGGCTGAGTGCCAGCAATCACTTCCCCTTGTGCAGAGCGCCCTGCCGTGGTTCAGGAGTGACACCTGCCATCACCACATCCACAGGCACTGCCAGGTGGGAGGTGTAGAGACCCACCCCAACCCCCCTGTCCTGTTTACAGGGACAGCCCTAGGACAGACAGACAGCTCCTCAGTGCTGCCATCAGACAGGGGACAGAGCTTGGGGCTCAGCTGCTCTAACAACCCTCCACACCCAAGCATCCCAAAATGGGCTTTTTTCACCCCCTCCCCTACCTCTTCCAGTCCTCCTCGGTCTCCCAGAACTCATAGACGATGAAGGTGACCCCATCAGGCAGCTTCACTGCGGTGACGCTGCCAGAAACAGGGAGAGGGGGTGAGCCCCCAGCACGGGGCATCCCTTCCCCCTCTGCAGCCACAGGTGTGCTCTAGGGTGGGCTACCGAGGGGGGACCCAGCCCCAGCAGCCCAGGTAGGGGTAGCCCCCCCATCCCAGCACTCCCCATCCCATACAAAAGCAATGTTGGTGGCTGAGCGTGGCTACATCCCAAATCCTGGCTGTTTTGCCTCAGTCCTTCACTTGGTCCTCACTCCAGCCCACCCCAAGCCCCCATCTTCCCAGCCCCATGACATGCAGCTGCTGATGGTACCCACTGGAAGCAGTCCCGCTCCCCGGCCACGCTCTTCAGGTACTGCTTCAGGGAGCTGCAAAACTCGCCCAGGTGCTTGTGTGACACCGTCATCTCGTTCCTCACCAGGAGCAGGTACTGCCGGGCCCCCAAACACAGCGACATGTGAGACCCCAAAAACACAGAGACCCCCCCTCAAGTGTGGCTCTGTGCTGCAGGGGCACCCCAGCACCCACGGGTGGTGGTCAGGCACACTCACTGTGCAAGCCGTGCTCTCGCTGTCCGACAGCCGCTGGTGCAGGTCAAACCAGAGGGTCTGGGAAAAGGGGAATAAGCAGCAGAGGGAGTGGTAGATCAGCTGAGGCTGCTTGGTGGGTTTCTGTCCCCAGCATTTGCAGTGACTGTGCCCCCTTCTCTACCGGGAATGGGCTCTGAGAGCCACTTGCACCTCCAGTCAGGACCCTTTGCAAAAGTTCCCTGTGCTCCCATTGCAGCCAATATCCCCAGCACTATGTCCTCATCCCTGCCCCAAAGCAGCTGGGACAAGGTCCCTGAATTGTCCCTGGGATGGCAGGACAGGCCCACGCAGGGAAATGCTGGCCCTTACCTTGTCCTCCAGCTTGCCAATCAGCTTGGCCAGCCTGTTGATCTGCCCCTCCAGCCCCTCTGCCTTGGTGTCGGGGGAACCTGCGCAGAGCCAGGACACAGTGATGGAGTGAGGGGCACCTGCAGGCACCCCCTGAGAGCCCCGTGCTGCTGCTGGGACCTGAGTGTTCCAAGCCACTCCAGGCAGCCAGCACTTACCAGTCTGGAAGCCCTTTCCTTGCTCCCTGGGGACCATCCAGGTGGTGGGAGAGTAGCCGGGCACGGGGTTGTCATACCAGGTGTCACTCAGGCCGTGACCATCCTTGCTGGGGTAGTGCCTGCAACCAGAGAGCACACAGGGTGTCAGGACAGCAGAGCTGGGCATGTACAGAGTGGCATGAGCCAGCACTGGATCATCCTTTCTGGCAGCTCTGCTGATGATGCCAGACCCCTCGGAGAGCAACAGTGCCCACACTGTGCCCAGGCAGTGCAGGCTTCCTTCCTGCACCACCCTTTGGCATCAGCCAGTGTGGGGAGTGGGTCAGAAACGTCAGTGGGTCAGAATGTCTGTGAGCTGCTTGCAGCAGCCATCACTTATCTTTCCTGCTTATGGAACATCACAGCCCTCCTGGCACCACCAGCAGCCCTCAGGGACTTTTTCTGCCCTAGACAGATACCTCCAAAATGGGGCATTCAGGCCCCTGCACCTGTGCCCAGCCAGCTGGCTGCACCTTACTGGGGCTGTTTTTGCAGTCCTTTGGTGACTTTCAGAGAGGAAAAGTTGCTGTCACCCTGGCTGCCCGTGCCTGAAAGGCTGCCCATGAGCAGGGGCAGAGATGCCTGGCTGTGTATCCCACTAACAGACTGCAGCTGCAGTTCTCCTGGAGAGTGGAAACACATCCACTGTAGCATTTCCTCCACCCTGCTTGCTTTGTCTGGGTCTACAGAGCACATTTGGCCTGGAGGTTGCTTGAAGCTCAAAAAAACTGTCCTGAAACACTTCCACAGATGGAGCATCCATAATCACCATCCAGCCCCAGATCCTCAGTGGTCCTCCCAGGACCTTGTTAATTTGCAAGCCAGAGAGAATGCTAAGACCTGCCATCCATGAGATGGGAATGGGTTTGGGGAAGAATGACCCTCTCCTTTCTCCTCCACCAACAGGAAGCCTGAGCCACAGAGGGAGAGGCTGAGCAGCTCAAAGGATTTCCAGTGTTCCCTTCCAGCAAGAGCAGCTCTGTGCCAGCTGGCTGCTGACAGAGGTGCCTGGGAGCCCTGGCTCCTCTTGGCATCTTTTGTTAGTCAAGCAGCTCCCAGCTGGAGATGACACACTGAGTGCCCTGGAGCCAATGGGCACCACACCAGCCAGCATCTCCCTGCCCTCCTGTCCCTCCCCTGGATCCTGGCCCCTCCAAAGCACAGGTGCCAGGTGCTTTTTCCCCAGCTACCCCAAAAATCAGCCAGTGTGGACTCCACCATACACACAGGAACACGATGTGTAGATCTGGTCCCAAAGAACATCTCCGAGATAAGGAAGCAAGAACAACAATAAAGGTGGCAGCAGCATCCCTTTGCTACAGGCCGTGCAATTATCCCACTGCTGGTCCTGGATAATCCCCTGTCAATAGACAGGAAATTAGGCGAAACCAGAGCTTTATTTTAATCACAATTTAATGAGGTGTCTCAAGCTTGGACCTCTGCCTTCGCGCTTTGTTCTACAGCCCTTTATTTTGGTGTTTTTTAGGCCACCTCTTTGTCTTCATGCAGATGTAGGAGATAATTTTTTGGTGGGATTTATTTTTCTTTTTAGCTATTATCTTCACGAGAAAACAACTACAATACTCCCCATTATGATCTGGGCCCACACATCAGCAAATAAAAGCCAGCAAGTCTTTCATGGGCTCTAATTGCTCTGCCTGATGTTGGATTTTTTCTCTCTTCATTGTTTCGCAGGAGCTCCTACATCTTTTTGTACAAGGTTTGCCACAAAACAAAGAGAAGAAAGAGATGTGAGATGATGAAACCCACAGCATTCCTCCTAGAAAAGCTGGTGGGATGGTGCTAGAGCTGCCCTGGTCTCACTGTGTTCCAGAGAGTGCTGTCTTAGGAGGGAGGTGGGATTTTCACTCTTCACGTGCCCCTCTGCCCACTCATGGCTCAGGGAAGCCAAAACATTCCCATGCAAGCATCCCGAGGCCTCCTGGTTTGAAGGAATGGCAGGAGAGGGGCTCCTTCCGTGAGCGTCTGACAGAGTTTCCGTGGCAACCTGTCCTGGTTAGAGCTGGTGGCGGTGGCACTCTGGTGACACCGGCACCGAGAGGGGCTGTGCCGAGGTTTGACCTCCGCTGCTGGGAGCTCCTTCTAGCTCAGCCCTGGCAGCACTTGGGAGGTCTTGAAACGCTCTCCTCTCCATGGCCCAAGCTCAGTGGTGAGTGCTGGGCTGCTGGGATGGGGACCAGAGGACAGCGCTGCCTGTGCTCAGTGCAGAAGCACCTTCTTGCTCTGGATGACCGCGCTCTCTGAGTGCTCCGGCAGGAGGAGGAGCTGCCCCTGTGGGCTGTCCCCAGCACACCTCAGGCACAGCCACCCCTCTGCAGGTGCCTGTGTTTTGCCCTGGGGGGGAGCGGTGGGTTTGCTCAGAGAGGCAGCCCCACGCCCCCAGTGCTGCCCAGCCCAGTGCCAGGGTTCTGCCCATGGTTTGCATCCCCACACACCATGCTCGTGTTATGGGGGACTGCAGGAGAGTCAGGGACAGGGCAGGAGAGGGCGGTGGAGAAAAGCTCCCAGAGTTCAGGGAGCCGGGAAGGGAGGCAGAGAGAAAGGCAGCCACTCGCCCAGCTCCCCTTTGCTCCTGCACAACGTCCTCTGCATTTCCCTCACCCCGCAAAAGCATCCTCCTCCTTCCCCTCCACCCTCCTGCACCAGAGGAGGGCAGGAGCGCCGCACACCTGGCGGGGTTGGTTTGCTCGTCGATGGCATCCACAGCACTCTCCACGGAGCTCAGCAGCGACTGGGTCTGGTTCGCCGTCTCCTTCAGCAGGAAGCGGGTCACGAACTGGTCCACGTTGCTGCCGCTCTCGTACACCTGCAGAGGCACACAGAGAGCACGGTGAGTGCCAGCGCCGGCCACGCAGCTCCACCGGGGTCCCCAGCCGGTGCAGCATCTGCCCAGCATCCTGCACACAAGTGTCCCTGCAATGTAAAGAGGTGTTTCCCAAAGCCCGTAGCTGCTCTCTTTGTCATGATCTTAAATGTCTTTACTACTGCCTTGCAGCCAGTGGGGGCAGGTATGAAAAGTGCATCCTGTGCTTTGGAGATCCCTACTCGGAGAGCTTCAGCCTGTTATATACAGTGCCCTAGTCCACAGCAGTATGGCCAACCCAGCACTGGAGTTTCAGGGGTTTGGGGTGATTATCAGGGCTCAATGTGCTGTTTGAGTGACAGAAGCTCCCAGGGTAATCCAAACTTTTTCAAGACCGAGAACACCTAAAAGTGTTTTAATAGCACAACTGATCTGCATGAAGCACCCAGGGCCCCTTTCCCAGCACAGCCTTGGTGAGGCCTGCCCATGGCACAGTCCTGCTCCTACACCTCCTGACGGTCACCAGCAGAGTTGGGACACTGGCACAGCCAGATGGACACTGGCTCAGCCTGTGCAACACTGACCCAACCAACCCAGCATTGGTTCAACACCAGCCCAGCCAGACCAAGGCCAGCCCAGTGGCCACTGACCTCACCAGCTCTGGCTGAAGCCAAGCACTCAGCATCAGAACTGAAAATAGTTGCAGTGAAAAAAAGGCTCCTCTAAGCCCAAGCTTGCCAGCACCACTTTTTCCAACCCATCAGTGCCTGCTGGGACAGCACATTGCCCAGGCAAACCCCTGCTGGGCAGTCTGCCCCTGTGTGCTCACACCTCCTGGCATGGGACTCCTCTGGGAGGGACTCACAGATTTTTGGAGCCATGAGACAGGGATGGATGCTCCTGGCTCCCTGCATTCCATCAGCAATGACCACACTCAGGGGACCAGAGTGGTCCCAGCACCACTGGTTATCTGAGCATGCAGCAGCACAACATGAGCACCCCGAGCTCCCCATAGCAAATTATTCCTGTTTTATGGTGAAGCTATTAACAAGGGTTATTTCCATGGCAACTGGAGCAGCTCTGCAAGAACCCAGAGGGCCTTTATCTCTGCCTTTATCTCCCATATTAAATCATAAAAGAAGAATGAGCTTATGGAAAAACCCCTTTGGGGAAACTGATCACGGAGCTGATTTCTCACCCCTGGTTTGGTATGGAAGCACTAGTTTCTTGATGGCTTCTTGAGCATCCAATTAGCAGCAGTTAATGACTTCTGTCTAACACATGAAAACTTGCTCCTCTCCCGGTCACCGCCACAGTGTTTCTGAGGGACATGCATGACATGGTGATCCTCGATGGGTGGTGATGCACAACATGGTGATAGTGCTGCTGAAGCCATCTGCCATGCAGGGTGCCCTGTCCACCATCTCCTGCACCTGCTCTCTGTAGCACCACTGGGTGCAAGGAGGGAGATGTAAGGAGGGCAGGATCCATGGGCTGCACTGCTCTTTCATCAGCACAGCCTTTCCCAGGGCACTGGTCAAATGGAGACAGGACTGTCTCAGGGCACTCCATGGGCTGCAGCAGATCTGCATGAGAACCAAGCACTGTGATGCTCCTCAAGTTTGGGGGATGCATTTGGCAGTGCACAAGTAGACCCTGGCACCTTATGAGTCTGTTCAAGCAGGACCATGCTCCTCTCCACAGGAAAGCTGGTGCTTTCCAGCCCAGCCCAGCCCAGCCCAGCCCAGCCCAGCCCAGCCCACTCCATCAGCATCATCATCTGACAGCCAGGTCAGAGAGAGGAAAGCATTCCACTGGCTGGTTGGATTGTGCCTTTAATTAAGGGTTGGGGTTTTCTGGGACATGATTTGCTCTGGTGTGAGCTGGGCTGGATGGGAGCACAGGCTGGAGCGAGGGGCTGTGCCCATGCCCTGAGACCCCCAGTGCTGCTCCAAGCAGTGATGCACTGCAAAGACAGAGTAATTCCCACTGGTGTCCCTTCCCAGGGAGACCTGCAGCACTGCTGCCTCGTCCTCTCCTCTCATAGTCATGCAACCACATACCACAGCTCCCATGGATGTTCCAAGCCCATCCACTGAGTTTACACCTGTTCTGTGCTCTTTATCCCACACTCAGTCTCCCTTGCAGGAGTTTGAACAGTGCACCACGGCTTTTCCATTTCAATTCAAGCATCAAATAAACGGGGTGCTCTTTACCTCCACTGCTCTGCTGCTCTACAGCCTGTCTCCTGCAAATGCCACCAAACAATATCCCAAACAACCCTTCCCATGATTCAGGTCAGCTGACTGCTCTCCCTACAAGGGAGCCTGCTGCTTTTGGAAGATGGTTTTTATGAATGCACAGGTTATGTCGGGTGCTGTCTGATCATTCTGTCAGGCTCTGCCTGCTGAAATACAAGGCTGTGAGAGAGTGTGTAGTTAAATGCTGGATTTCTTATTAGCTAACCACAGCCTATAATCTTGGTTCAGCTTTAGGAAAAATCAAACAGGTGATACCCACATTCATTTAAATCAGTTTAACTCTCTACATACAGATTCAATGGATGGATGGATGAATGGATGTCAGGTACAAAGCTACTCCAGCCAGTGCACAGAAAATTGGGGTGTTTGTGAAGATCTGATGCTTTTGGACAGGTCAGTAAGCCAAATAGCTCTGATATCAAAACAACAGAGATTTTTTTTTTCTCCCACTTAACTAACTGGCCATTTGCCAGCCCAGCTGTGACACTGGCTCTCAGGAGCTGAGTCACAAACGTGTGCGCTTAGAGGTTTTTTCAGCAATCCCTCAGGCTCTCCTCTAGCACGTGTCTTCTTCAGGGTTGCAAAAACAAACCATTAAAAAGACCAGCTATAAAGGAATCCTTCCCATTGTCTTATTAAAACATTTGTCAGACTGTCCTAGTGATATTTAATGAGGTTTGGTCTTATTAATTCCACCCTGAAGAATTATTTCTTCCTTGCTTAGCTTGAGAAGCTAAAATATTTATGAAGATAGTATAAAAATAATTGCTGCTCAATGAAGCTGCTTTGTGCCAGAAGCTCTTGCACCTCTCCAAGCCTGCTCTCTTCCATTCATCATTTCCAGGCAAGCTCTTTGCTGAGCTGCCTGGCCTTGACCTCTGCTGCTGCAAACAGGTGGCTGTGAGTGTTTGCAATGAGCAGCAAGTGTAAAAACATCATTGAAAGGATGGCCTTGAGATTTCTGTGTTGAAGGCTCTCAGGAGAGCCTCAGAAAGCATCATGATTTGACAAACCACGATGTGAGACAGAGACGTTAAAAAAAGAGAGAAGGGTGGGAAAAGGACAGGTTTTATTTTTTATTGGGGAAATACTGCCCAGGGCTGGCTCTCCGGTCATTTGGCTGAGGTCCAGGCCCCAAATCCATCTCCCTCCTTCACATCACAGGCTTTTAATGTGTCTGTAAGGCTCCTTCACATCACAGGCTTTTAATGTGTCTGTAAGGCACCTTCCCACACACAGTGACAGCCAACATAGGGGCACAGTCTGCTCAAAGCCCCACCACAGCTCTTCCATCTTTTCATTTCCACGTGCACCCACCCCAAATTGCCCCAATTCTGGCACAGATTAATGAAAAGACACCTGGGATGTGTTACCTGTGCAAAGCATAGCTGGGATTTTGATGCTGTTGAGTGCTTGGATTTGCCAGCCAGTGCCAAGTTTCCCTCACCAGACATTGCAAATGGATGCCTAAAAATGGCCATGTCCTCGTGGGTATCAAACACTGGTGAAGGAGAGTTTCGGTGATGTTGAACATCTCGAAGCTTCTTTGCTGGCATTTTTAAAGGTCACTATTCAGCTCATTAAGACTACAGGATGTAAAATATAGATTATCCTGCACCACCCACGAACTCAGAGACCCACTGTGACCTCCCCACATCTTCCCTTTGCCTCACAGGGTTACAACCTGACCACCAAGGCTTCCCAGGGCTGGCTTTCAGTGAGATTGGCCAAACTGGCTGACAATTACCATGCCCGGGGACACTGATGATTTCTCCAACTGTTAATAACCACAGTCCAAGCACACCCACAGAGGGATGCCACCAAACTGAGAAGGCTTTTCAGATGGAAACCAAAGGCAGCTCTGTTTCACCCACACTTTTCCTCCAGTTAAAAAACCAAAACCCAACAGCAAACCTATTACCCATCAAGCCTCATCCCAGGATGATGGAGAGGTTATCGTCCACCCACCCAGCCCTTTAAAAACCAGGCATGTGTTGCACTGTAATTTCTGAGTGGCTGATTTAAATTCGTTGCTCATAATTGCCTGTTTGCTTCCAAGGAATATTTTCTTATAATTAGAATAACACTCAGACCTGCCTCTTTCTCCTTTCCCTCCCCCCGACTTTTAAATCCCTTCCAAAGCAGAGACCCAAAACTGATTGCCTGGCACATAATCAGTAGGAGAAACCTGAAGAGAACAGGCATTTAAATAGTTGATAAATGAAA
Source organism: Aleadryas rufinucha (assembly GCA_013397815.1). Lineage (NCBI taxonomy): Eukaryota > Metazoa > Chordata > Aves > Passeriformes > Aleadryas > Aleadryas rufinucha. The sequence goes on from VZTH01002655.1 coordinate 518,185, forward strand.
GCATTACCATATGAAAGACCCTGAGCCTTCCCGAAACAGCTCTAAAAAACCAAATGAGACACCTGTTCAGATTGCAAAAATGACAACAGCATCATATGGATTTTGAAAGTTTTTTGCTATAAAATCCTCCTTTTGCAAATCTCAGTGTTGGTCCCTTCTCATCTCATGCTTACCTTGTCTGGTCCCGAAGCTCTCCTGCCATGGACCCTTCCCAAGCAATTTATCACAGGAATTCTCTATTCTCACTGTTAGAGAACCTCCCTGCTGCACTGCAATCCCATCATTTCCCGTGCAGCCACATGGATGTGAAGGGCAGGTATCTGCTGGCCCTCATGTGCTGTGCTGCACATCCCCGAGGTCACCCATGGATCCAGAGGCATCTGGCCCCTTTGCACCCTGTCCACTCACCCAGCAGGCAAAGAACAGGCTTGGAAGTGTGCCCTCCCACTTCTCAACACCCTGGTTATAGTCAGCCTTTTGCTTCACACAAGTTCCTAATTAGCTGTATTTAGTACCCACAAGGCAGCAATTTAATACATATTTTATTTCAGTTTTCCAATGAAAATACAGATTTTGTTTTCCAAACAGGACCTACTCAAAGGACCCTGCAGATGTAGCAGTGTGGGATGGTCAGGCTGCTGAAGGCTCAGCCTGGCTGTGCCAGCTGCTTGTGCTTTGCCTTGCTCCCTGCCTTTCCTTTTGGTGGCTCCTTCAAAGCTGCTCTTGGACTATTTGGCAACACAACAGTACTGACACCTGGGGGAATTTTTTCCTTCACCATACAATTTACCTAAATCCCAGGAGCAATAGACCTAAAATAGGAGGCAAGAGGAGGAAAACCATGTCCTGCAGGAGGTCCATGAGAGCTGGAGCCAGGACAGCACAAGCAGGACCTCCAGAGACAATGCTTTTCCTTTTCAGAGAGAAAGGAGGGACATGAACTTTGCAGCAACAGACAAGCAGAAGAGCAGTGAATGAGGATCTCCATCTGAAAATAAGTTCCAAGAGAGACCTTAAGATTCATCTCCCTGCCTGTCCCTGCTCCCCTCAGTCTCGCAGCCCAGCTGGATCTCATGCACAGCCCTGCCGAGCTGGCAAGAAAATCGCTCCGGATGGCATCACACGGAGAAGCAGCTTTCTGGTCTGGAGTCTGAACAGAAAAGTTGGGCAAAATTCAGTTCTTGCAGAACTGAAGCAGCACATTTTGTTTTAATTTGTGGTGCAATATTTTCTTAAATCAGTTTCAGAGGAGTTGCAGAAATACTTTTTGAGAAGCTGAACAAATGCATCTCTTTTCCTTTCTGATTGTTCTTCAACTATAAAGTTCCATAACTTTTCCAGAAATCAACATCTGCTTTTTGCTATCAAAATTGATAAAGAAATTGTTCAGAAATGTGTCATTTAAAACACATAGAGACTTGACTCAACCTTTAACAATTCACTGACCCATCACCATGCTTTTCTTTTTTCAGACGCAGCCATTCACCTTGATTACATCTTCAACTGCATCATAGGAGTGTTTCAGAGCTGTCGTGTTATAAAATCACCCATTCAAGAATAGGAAAAGAAAAGCAGTTGATAATCCCCAAAACCACTCTCTGCCCATCAGGGCAGACACTGCAAAGGTGAGGATGGATGATGCTCTGAGCCCCCCAGAAATGGCAAACTGGTCATTTGAGCAAACAACCTGACCCCTAAAGAAGAGCCAAACGCTTCCAAGGGGGAAGAAGATGACCAATTGTGCAGGATCTCCTGGGGTTCAGCCAGGTACAAAGTACCAGGAGACAAGCTGTTCCCGTGTTCAGCAGCAAGGAAGGCAGAGCAGGGTTTCTCCAAAGGAGAGACTGGTGTGGGATAGAATATGAATCACCCAGGAGGGAATATGGAACAATTGATGTGCTGCACTGCAGTGGTACCCCCCAGGCTTCAAACCCAAACCAGAAGTCCTCAGCTGTTTTTCATGTAACCACCACGAGCCAAGGCCAGAACATGAGGTCTGTGAGAAGCCATGAACAGCTCACATTGTCTGGGCTGGGCACAACCCAGAACTGCCACCACTGTGCTGCTGTTCCGCCCTGCTGGGGTCTGTCACCCGACACGGCACAGCCCTGCCCCTGGAACCTGACACCCTCGGTGTGAGCACCAAGTTCATTCAGCAGAGCAGGAGAAAACCTGCTCAAGTTAAATGAGAGGCTGAGATAAAAGATTAGTCAGAGGATGGGAGGAAAAGGTTCTTTTCGAGGATTAGTTCTACTGACTATTTTATCTCGAGGTGTCATCATTCCAGAAAGAGCAATATCACTTTTGGCAAGCTTAAGTCTGGCAGGTAAGAATGCAAATATGAGCACTCTATATTGCTGATTTGGGCTGTGCTATAAAACAAAAAATACCATCCATCATTTTTAGCATCCAAGACTGCTGGCAGATGGTTCTTGCTCTGGGGCTGTAACTGAGCTGCTCAAACAAGTGCAGTTTGCAGTTTGCTGCTGGGAGCTGAAAACTGGGGGAGACCCATGGCCAGCCTGGCACCAGCAGCAGGGAGAGGACATCTGCTGCAGCACCTCCACCAAGCCCCAGGAGCCCAGCATCTCCTGTTCACTGTAATTACATCTCGTAAGGCAGAAACAAGAAGGGTGGATTGCTGCAGGAACAATTTAACTCACAAATAACATGCAAACCTATTCACCTGTATGTAGATACCTCTGAGCTCCCTCCTGCTGCTGGAGCAGTAGTAGCTGGTATTGAAGGTCAGTGCACTCAGTTTTCCCTTTATGATTTATGTATTCTCTCATCTAAATAATGATTCTCAGGGGAAAATGTGTTTGCAGCTGCTTTGGGCACAGTGCCAGTCCATAAGACAGGTGTGGTGTTTGGCACCCTGACAGGAGAAGGCTCTCAGGCTCTCAGTGTGTGTTGTGTCACCACTTGGTCACATTTCCTCTCCAGGTCCATTAAATGAGATAACTGATAGACTGTCAGTGGAGCTGTCAGGGAACATGCAAGGAGTAAAACACCCACATCTCCTTGCTTTCTCTTCAGGACCAAAGGTGATGCTGAACACCAAGCAGAGGCTGGTCCAGGGCCACCCTCAGAGGCTCAGGCCAGCTCCATAAATCCTTCCTGCTGTACCCTACTCTTCCCTGAAGCCAGTCTCATTCTGGCATGTGCATGGGGGGTTGAAATGTCAGCTCCAGTTTTGGGTAATTTTGTTTTCCAAGCACTCTCGTTCCATCTGGGACAAGGCATGCCCCAAGGTCAGTCACCAGTGCTTCTTGGACCTGTCTGCTGCCCAACAGGAGCATGCCCAGGAAGGAATGATTTGACTTTGAATCTGAGATGCTTCATCCTTGAAGATTTTCATCATTCAGCATCTTTTGGATTTCTTTGCAGCTTGCTTTTAAAGTTTTCCTCACCTCTTAAGGTCAGCCTTGCTGATACTTCCATGGTCATTCCTGCAAAATGCTTAATTGGCAGAAGCTGGGAGTAGGAGCAATCCCAGTGCAGCTGGCAGTGGAAGCTGGACCTGACAGGAACAAGGCTGATTGAGCCTCTCAGGCTCCAAAACCCACGTTGTATTTTTACCAAGCTAAGTCACATTTCCTGGGCTGTCTGGGTGAGGGTGTGCAGTGGTCACCACCACCTCTGCCACTTCCCCAGTCACCCTGGAAGCTGACAGGGACAGTGGAAGCATTGGGTGGGCACCATCCCACACTGTCCCCTAAGGCAGGGGAGTCAGTGACCAAGGGGGAGGGACAGCACCAACCTGGCTCTGCTCTCCCAGCCCCCACCACACCCCACACGCCCCCCGACACCGGACACAAACCACGTCCTTCCCAGTCATGTTGGCTTTGGTGTTTGCTGACTGCACTATACCACAGTAAAAGAGAATTGTATAAGGACATCTCCTGCTGTCAGCTTTATTTAGAACCCAAAAGTTCATTTCCTTTCTCTCCAATTAAACTTTGCATTTCCAATCGTCACCGGCAGTCATTTCAACGTGGCACAGACATCACTGTATTGGAAAATAATTACAATGACAGATTTTGTTTTGCTGTGTGAGACCTTCCACTACTGAATCTAATTACTGCTGATACTTTACGAGCTCCTCCAGCACGAGATAATTGCTGCTTTCTCTTTTTATGAGCAAGACATAATCAGTTGTCTTTTAAGGTGAGAAATATAAACAGCAATTAAATACCATAATTCTCCATGACCTCTCATCAGCTGGCACCTCTTCTCTCAGAAAGACAGCACAGAAGAAGGTTAGGTTTCATTTATCGTTTGCCCCAACACATTGTTTGCAAGGGAGGGAATAGGAACGCTCCTAAATGATCAATAGTTTTCTTCAGCTTAGGAAATGTGTATTTTATTATGGAGAAGCAGGAGCAGCTCACAAGCAAAGCAGTTTGCTCGCAAGTCACAATGCTCAGCATCATCACCCAGCCCTTTGCAGGGTCTGGCCACAAGAAGAGGTGTAAGGGCAGCAACAGGCTTGAGCATCAGAGGGCACAAAACCATGCTTGACTCTACCAAAACCTGCTGCTTTGGCCATCCTTCACCTCTTCCAGTATTTCTAAAATATATATATATTAAATGTATAAATCTTTTAAGCATCCTGCTACCCCATCAGCATGGGACCCTTGGTTACAGCATCACATAGTGAGGAGGTGGAGCAGAAGGGGACAGCACCATCCCTGAAAGTGTCCAAGGCCAGGCTGGATGGGGCTTTGAGCTCCACTGGTCTAGTGGAAGGTGTCCCTGCCCATGGCAAAGTGGTGGAACTTGATGAGCTTTAAGTTCCTTCCAAACCAAATGTATCCTGTTTGAACACCGGAGATGAGTTTCTCTACCACCCACAACAGCTTGTTTTCTGCTGGGTTTTATTTTCCCCTGCTTCTTTACCTGAACAAAGTGCCTGCCTTTGAATAATTCATTGATGAGGTTTGTACCACTTTGTTCACAAAATCACAGCGGGGAGCAGTGTTTTTCATTAAATACTTCTTTGGCAGCTCCTCTCTGTGATGGAGTCTTGCTCTGCTTGCTTCCTTGCCAAAAATCTGCCAGGCAGCGAAGAGCAGCACACCCCACGGGCTGATAAAATGAGGGGATGGGAGGGTGCTGGGGCAGCACTCCCTCAACTGGCTTGGGAAAGGTCTGCATTTGAGTTGCAGTGTTGTGATCCTTCAGTGTCACAGGAGGAAGGTGCCTCCAGTGCTCCAGCGCTCCCTGTTTCTCTCCACAAAGTCATGATGGAGGTGACTGGNCTGATACTTTACGAGCTCCTCCAGCACGAGATAATTGCTGCTTTCTCTTTTTATGAGCAAGACATAATCAGTTGTCTTTTAAGGTGAGAAATATAAACAGCAATTAAATACCATAATTCTCCATGACCTCTCATCAGCTGGCACCTCTTCTCTCAGAAAGACAGCACAGAAGAAGGTTAGGTTTCATTTATCGTTTGCCCCAACACATTGTTTGCAAGGGAGGGAATAGGAACGCTCCTAAATGATCAATAGTTTTCTTCAGCTTAGGAAATGTGTATTTTATTATGGAGAAGCAGGAGCAGCTCACAAGCAAAGCAGTTTGCTCGCAAGTCACAATGCTCAGCATCATCACCCAGCCCTTTGCAGGGTCTGGCCACAAGAAGAGGTGTAAGGGCAGCAACAGGCTTGAGCATCAGAGGGCACAAAACCATGCTTGACTCTACCAAAACCTGCTGCTTTGGCCATCCTTCACCTCTTCCAGTATTTCTAAAATATATATATATTAAATGTATAAATCTTTTAAGCATCCTGCTACCCCATCAGCATGGGACCCTTGGTTACAGCATCACATAGTGAGGAGGTGGAGCAGAAGGGGACAGCACCATCCCTGAAAGTGTCCAAGGCCAGGCTGGATGGGGCTTTGAGCTCCACTGGTCTAGTGGAAGGTGTCCCTGCCCATGGCAAAGTGGTGGAACTTGATGAGCTTTAAGTTCCTTCCAAACCAAATGTATCCTGTTTGAACACCGGAGATGAGTTTCTCTACCACCCACAACAGCTTGTTTTCTGCTGGGTTTTATTTTCCCCTGCTTCTTTACCTGAACAAAGTGCCTGCCTTTGAATAATTCATTGATGAGGTTTGTACCACTTTGTTCACAAAATCACAGCGGGGAGCAGTGTTTTTCATTAAATACTTCTTTGGCAGCTCCTCTCTGTGATGGAGTCTTGCTCTGCTTGCTTCCTTGCCAAAAATCTGCCAGGCAGCGAAGAGCAGCACACCCCACGGGCTGATAAAATGAGGGGATGGGAGGGTGCTGGGGCAGCACTCCCTCAACTGGCTTGGGAAAGGTCTGCATTTGAGTTGCAGTGTTGTGATCCTTCAGTGTCACAGGAGGAAGGTGCCTCCAGTGCTCCAGCGCTCCCTGTTTCTCTCCACAAAGTCATGATGGAGGTGACTGGTTTAGGTAAATAACCTTGACCTGTTGCAATTAAGGCAGGTGAATCCTGCCACAATTTACTGAATCAAGGAGGGAGAAAGGCATTCTTCCTATGAGTGGATTGGGATTATGAATAACCATCCTGCTTCTGCTGCAGATGTCTCATGCAAGGTAATACCCAAATACTCAGATGCTTAATTTATAAGCAGGGAATAGACCATCTTCCTCTTGCAAAATATTCGGAAGAATTAGTCATATATATTCCCATCTCATTGGAAAAGCAGTGATGGAAGGCATCACGAACAGCAAGCTGGAACGAATTACTAAGATCTCTATTAGCATGTTAACATTTACTTAAAATACATAGTTGGCAAACCTGATGGTCATGAAAATTGCTAATAATGAATATAAATGAGACATGAACAGACATAGAAACTTAATCATAAAAAATGAACTATTACTGTTGTCCTGATTTTTTTTTACCCTTTCATAATGTTGATAAAAAAGCACTAACACTCCAGACAGATCAGTGCTTGGCCAAAGACTTCTGTCTTTAATTTATTGTGGCAAGACATCAACATGTTAAATATGTGCCTTCACTTTCCATGCTGCATTCCTCACAAACATCAANCAAAGTGCCTGCCTTTGAATAATTCATTGATGAGGTTTGTACCACTTTGTTCACAAAATCACAGCGGGGAGCAGTGTTTTTCATTAAATACTTCTTTGGCAGCTCCTCTCTGTGATGGAGTCTTGCTCTGCTTGCTTCCTTGCCAAAAATCTGCCAGGCAGCGAAGAGCAGCACACCCCACGGGCTGATAAAATGAGGGGATGGGAGGGTGCTGGGGCAGCACTCCCTCAACTGGCTTGGGAAAGGTCTGCATTTGAGTTGCAGTGTTGTGATCCTTCAGTGTCACAGGAGGAAGGTGCCTCCAGTGCTCCAGCGCTCCCTGTTTCTCTCCACAAAGTCATGATGGAGGTGACTGGCTCAGGTTTAGGTAAATAACCTTGACCTGTTGCAATTAAGGCAGGTGAATCCTGCCACAATTTACTGAATCAAAGAGGGAGAAAGGCATTCTTCCTATGAGTGGATTGGGATTATGAATAACCATCCTGCTTCTGCTGCAGATGTCTCATGCAAGGTAATACCCAAATACTCAGATGCTTAATTTATAAGCAGGGAATAGACCATCTTCCTCTTGCAAAATATTCGGAAGAATTAGTCATATATATTCCCATCTCATTGGAAAAGCAGTGATGGAAGGCATCACGAACAGCAAGCTGGAACGAATTACTAAGATCTCTATTAGCATGTTAACATTTACTTAAAATACATAGTTGGCAAACCTGATGGTCATGAAAATTGCTAATAATGAATATAAATGAGACATGAACAGACATAGAAACTTAATCATAAAAAATGAACTATTACTGTTGTCCTGATTTTTTTTTACCCTTTCATAATGTTGATAAAAAAGCACTAACACTCCAGACAGATCAGTGCTTGGCCAAAGACTTCTGTCTTTAATTTATTGTGGCAAGACATCAACATGTTAAATATGTGCCTTCACTTTCCATGCTGCATTCCTCACAAACATCAAAAGGGATGGATTTTGATTAAGCAAGGAAACGAGGCTCCTCACTCAGCAGCAAGAGGGGAGAGAAATGTGCCATTTCCCATTCTAACTCCTAAAACTTCTCATCATTGTCACTTCTTTAATGTGGAGTAATTTGAGTTTCTCCTTTAGCTTCAAAGATAAATGGAAGGGAGATTTCAATTTGGATTGCTTGCAGGAGGGCTGTAGTTGGATTGGGAAATCCTTACAACTGCTTGGAAAAAGCAGAACCTTCCTCCCTGGCCTGGTCCTCAGCATACTGCCTTACTGCTCACCAGCGAAGAGGAAAAATGCTCTTTACACATTGTGGCACAAAAGAACAATACAAATGTGGTTGAAGGTGGAAGTGGGAGAAGGGATTGATAATTCTGAGGCAATAAATATCACTGATACAGCCCAGTTGCACTATTAAGTGATATGGAAGGACAGGAAAATTATTTCAAAGGAACTAAAGCTCTATAAACACTTCTCTCATCCTGGTAAGAAAACAAATGAGTGGTGCACCTCTCAGCAGGGATGTTTCTATGGTACAGCAGCTCAGATTTTTGAGGTATTCATAAATGAACTTCAGTATGCTTCTTGATCACTGCCAGTGTCTATAATAGTCCAGTACCATTAATATACATGATGGATTTTTTAAGAACGTAGGGCTACTTTGTACGTATAAAACAAGGCATTGTGTCTCAGTTTTGGTGCTTGCATGATTCCTCTGTGGTCCTTCAAACACACAGCCCTCTGGTTTCTAATACAGCAGCTTCACACCTGAGCAACTGTATGTGGAAAGCAGGATGCCTTCCAGGGTGGAAGCTGGATTTAAAGGCAGCTCTATGATAAGAAGTTTCCAAAAACCCTCTCAGTGATGCTTACAACAACTCACGCATTCAAAATCCCACCCCAGAGACCCAGAGGCCGTGTTATCTGCAGAACAGGAGGGCACAGCACTGCTGAAGAGGATGAGGACCTTTCAGATTTATGTGCTCTTTAATGCAACATTTACACTGCTCACTCTGAGCCTGTGAAACTGAGTGCAGGAAGGAGCACTCACCCGTTTGGTGTAGTCCATGGCCTTCAGGATGGAGAGGTTCAGCATCTCCAGGGAGGCCAAAACATCTTCATAGTCTCCCATATGGTCAACAAAATAGTCTGGGAAAACCGAGAGAAACATGATGGGAACATGTTAATGTAACTTGAGGCCACATGGCACAGCAAGATCTACTATTGATGGTAAGATAAACATGAAAGGATTGTTCCAGGTATATTTTTACACTCTATATATTCAAAGTCACAATTTTTCCTGAAGGGATGGGAAGTGGTGTGATTCCCATGAAGTTTGGGACCATTGCAAAAAGGAGATGTAAGACCCAGTAGCTCCCATTGAAAATAACTCGTCAGGTTCTTTATTTCTGTGCCTACTTCTGCATTTCATTGTATATGCTCTCCCTCCTACTGCTGGCATGGAGGAAGAGGTCTCAAAAGAAATCCCCTTTCCATTCTCTTGACATTCTTTGCCACTCAAAGCATCCAAATATCTCCCAATTCACCCCAGTTTATCTGAGATGAGACTGCCCTTACATCTTTCCCTACATTCCTATCACATTTGCACCTCAGCCCACAATCACAGGTTGAACAAGCTTCTGAGTAAAATATGCCTTGAAAGGAAGAGACCAGAGCAGCAAGCTGGGCCCAAAATCATGTGTTCTCCACAGAGAGGGAGCCACACTTTCTCTGTGCTATCCTTATCCTTTCCCTGTTTGTGGTGATTGACACAGAGCACAGCAAAAAGCTGTTCCTTAAAAGCCACCGGCGCCGTTCCTCAGCACCAGGACACGGAGTTTCACACTGAGGTGACATCTCTGTGGAGAGCAACAAGACATAAACTTCAAGAAACAATCCCACTAATTAGGTTTTCTTGGCTTAATTAGAAGTGCCTAGAGCTATTTACAGTCTGAGAACATATCCAAAGGGAAGAAGATTTTGGCAGAAACCAGAATGTCACAGCACGACTGACAGCAGCTGTTCCACGATAAGCCAAACGGCTTATTCTCATTGCAGCGTGTTTGTTTGTGTTTTCCTTCCTACCTGGGGAAGAAAAATTGAGCAGGGCTGAAAGGTAAAGACTTTTTCTAAGTCCTGAAATAAAAAGCTGGACCCATCCATTTCAGGAGAAGTGAGCTGTTGTGGGCACAGCACAGCCCTTGAGACTGACCAAGGGGCATGTGGGAGGAGAACAGAGTTGACTTTGACAAAGTATTCCGCTCTGCTGGTTTAGCGTTATTTATTCATGCGAAGCTGCAGGGCTCAAGAAATACCTTTTAAGACACTCTCAACATCTTATAGCACACAACCCATTTCAAGAGAGACAGCACAGCTCCCATTTAGACAAACTGAGGGTTTATGTTTAATACTTAGAGGAGAAGCAAGCAAATAAATCACAGGCAAGGGTAGGTGTTCAGCAGATAACAGATCTAGGCAGGAACTTGTGCTGATCGATCCTTTCTCTGGCTTCCTCCAGCTTTCCACAGGAGGTGATGGGTTTATCTCCCCTCTCTCCTGGCAGCTTCACCCCTGGGAGAGTCAGGGAGATGGGATCACGCTGGGTGACAGCCATGTAATTTTCTGATTTTATCAGAGTGATGGAGAAAGCCGCGTGGGGTCAAGCAGTGCCACCTCCTATTGAGGATTTCCTGCCAAAGCTGATGGTACAAGCTGTGGGGGCTTGATGTCTTGGGTCAGCTGGCAAGGAGATCCAGTGCAATAAGAGTGGAGGGATGGGAATGAGCCCATCATCTCATCAGCAGACCAAAAGGATTTCCTGGAAGTCCTCGTTTCTTGCATGCCAAAACAAGGACAAGCAGGAATAACCAGCGGAAAGGGGAAATGTTGCTGCTTTTGCTGCCAGTTTGGATGCTCAAAATGGTGTGGGCAGGGGCTGAGTTCACCAGGAAGAGAGAAACCCTGGACAATGTCCTGGTGTGGGCACACCCATGGACAGAGAGGTCTTCAAAGGATCAGGAATAAGGAGTAACTGCCTGGTGCTGGCACAGGCACCCAGCAACCCCATCTCTGTCTGCACAGCCAGCTCCCAGCCAGACTGCCAAAGGCTGTAATTAGTGCAAAGTGATGAAGGTAGATGGTGAAGACCTGCTGAGGTGGCTTTATATGTTCTTCTGCATCCTGGCACAGGAGGGGAGGAGAAGAGATGGATGAGCTCTCTGCGAGGCCACACAGCTCTCTCCCCATTTCCTCCCAAAAAGCTGGGGTGCAGAAAACATTTCCCAATAGCAAGCATCCATGGAGAAATATACCTGAGTGAGCAGCTTGAGTCACCTCCTATTGAGGCAAAGCCCTTCAGCAGATGCAGCAGGAGATATTCCCTTTTTGGTCAAGGTGTGGGACAAAATATTATCACAGATTTTCTGTTCAGCCTTTAATTTTGGCAAGCTGTGGGAGGTACAGCAGAGGTGGTGCACCCCTCAGGCAGCCTGCTGGGAAACACGAAGGCTGGCCTGGGGAGAAACATGTTACAGGTATTGCAGAGGGATACGGGTTTATTGCACTTCAGAGCGAGGCTGGAAGCCATGACATCTCCAGAAATTAAACTCCAGCTTGTTATTGAACGGGATCCGTGTGCTTCCCTTAGCTCTGACCCCATTTCTGTTGCAAGAAAATGAAACAAGTTTTGCCAATTTCCCTGTGGAATAAGGGGCAGAGCAGCAGCAGGGCTGAGATCCCCCAGCTCCACAGCCACCACAGCACTGCAAGCTCTGTGCTGGGTTTCATGCACCCTTCGAAACACACAATGATTGCTTTAGCCCAAAAAGAGGGACTGCACTCACCACACAGCTCCTTGGTGTCCACATTGCTGGAAGAGGGGGAGAATGAGGCAGGGGAGGAAGCAGGAAAAAAAGAGAGAGAAAGAGAGAAAGACAATTTTAATGTAAAGGACAGATGAAGGCTACAGTTAGAATTCCCACAGGCTTAACTCCAGATGCCCTCCTGCAACACCACCCACCCCCTCAGCATCCCCCAGCCACCAGTGGGGACAGCCTGTGGAGAAGAGAAGGGTTGGTGCCACTCAGGGCAACTTCAGCATCTGTGCAGCTGGAATAGGTTCATGAGTTATTTTGGATATTCCCTGAGGGGGAAATGGGTGCTTGTACATCCACCCCAAGGGGAGCCTTTGTCCAAGGGGGACCCAGCACACCTGCCACATCAACTCCCCTGGCTTCCTTACAAACATCCAGCCTGGCAACACCCTGGTGAGGCACTCGATATGGGAGTGTGTTTGTTCCCATTTACTCAGAAGAAAAAATTGTAAAATGTACTTTTCTCGCTGGACCAATTCTCCTAATTCTGCCCTTACGAAGCAGCTCTTGCCTGGGACTCCCTCCAGACAAAATTGCACGAGTACTTCTTAACACATGAACATTTAGTTTACGTAACAACATCTCAACAGACAACCTGCTTGGGAAATGAAGATTGCTGCTAATCTCTTTGTGCCTCCTATTCCCACACAATCATTAGTGCCGTTCAAGGACTGGAACAATCTCTTAATAGAATTATATTTTATCAATCCATTTACATCCTGGAAAGTCATTTCTTTAACCAAACTCATCCCTGCTCTGTCTAACCTGCCAGCATAAGTGGATTAGGGCTTTCACTGACAGCATCCTCCTGCAGCCCTGCCTTGATGCCCAAATCAAGGCAAACACAAATGTCTCAAGCTCGTGAGGTGCTGCCTGACAGAAGTGTGCCACCTGCCCTGTCTCCTGCTGAGAAAGCACAAGGTGCTGAATCACACCCCCTTTTGGGTGAGTGATGCCTGCCATGGTGTAAAGAAGTCACCTCTTGTCTCGAGTGCAGGCCCCTCGTGGTGCAGGACACTCCTGCAGGGGTGGCTGCTGTGGAGCCGATGGCCGGGCACGAGCTGCAGCCAGCGGGGCGGGCAGCACACGCCTCTCTGCAAAATGAGCCTTTGCACTACTTCATCTTCATTCTCTTGGAGATTTATCATCTTCCTCAAACCCTGGAATTACTTCCCCGAATCCTACAAACCCCCCTGGGGATGCTGTGGGCTCAGCTCCCCTGACTAGATGTTCTCATGGCCAAATCCACTGAATACCCAGGTACAAAACACTGCAACAGAGCCACTCCTGATCCCGGGAGCTCTGGCAGAGCACAGCACTTTGGCAGCAAGTGATTGCCAACACGGAGCTTCAGCAGTGCAGCAGCAGAGGAATTCAGGTGAGACCCCCAGCAGATGCATTTCCAGCACCAGCACAGCCCCAGGACCACGGCTGGCTGTTCACCAAAGCTCTCTCCAGCACACAGCCTGGGAAGTCAAATGCTGCTTTGAGGCACATGCATTAGAGTAGTTTTTATATCAGCATCACCCACAAAGTGTTTCAATAATATTTTTCAAAAGACAGTTATTGTTTACAAACACCTACTGACGTGGTTATGTGTTTGCAGCTAGGGCACGTTACTGAGAAAAAAAACAACCTATTATTTTATTCCATGTGATTCTGCATTGTAATAATTTATCTGCTGCTGCCAAAATCGGTCTTTTATTTCCTCACATCTTGCCATTGTATGATTTAACTTAATTGTGCTTGAATGTTAAGTCGGCTGAGAAGTTGCTTTTAATTTTAAGCCATCTTGCCTTCAGAATAAGCCTAATGAAAGAAATTACTGAAGTCACAAGCTGACTTAATAAAAAAATATGATAATGTTCAGATGAAAAACTGTAAGGAGAAATCAATGGGTACTTGAGCAGGCTGTTTCCATCCCTCAGGAGTTTGCCTGCTGGGAACATCGCTGACACAGAGCCACGTCCCCACCGCTGTTACAGGGGCGTTTCTGGCCCAGCCTGGGAGCTGCACAGCACAAACCATGTGCAATACCCAGTTACAAAACAATTTACAAGCTGATCTGGTGGTTTAATACTTTAGTAACTAACCCCCACCGTGGGTTATGCCAGTAGGGATTTTTATTATGTAAATATTCAGGATCTGGGGTTCAGGCCTTGTGAAATGGGAGGTGTTGGCTCCTGACGAGCTCCCTTGTCATCCCTAACCCCTCACCCCAGAGCTTCCCTTCAGAGGGTATTTTTGGAGCAATCACATATCACAAAACCCTTCGGCAGAACATTTAGGTGAGCATTAGTTACCAATTTTTTTTTTCAGATGACAAACATTCAACATTCCTGTACACAACAATAAGATAAAAAGAAAAATCACCACAAGTTGTTCTCATGTTTCCAGGAAAAAATGAAAGAAGTCTTTCAAGTACCAGAACACTTGGCTGTGAATTAGCTTTTGGGTTTTTTTATTGCATCAATAATATGACTAATTGAAGAGCTTATTGAAGCCATAACTCAACTAACTAAGCAGAATGTAATGAAGTTTGAGTAGAAATGAAGGAATTATTAAAGATTTCTGTCATACAATTTTTTCTGCATAGTAGAGACCACATCTATCTGATCTCATTCCAAAACAAATCTTCCTTTCAAAGGAGAAAAAAAAAATCAAGAAAATCCAAGTCTTTTTGAAAATCCGGGCCTTTTCTCTCTTTTCCAACCAACAAGGCTGTAGCGTGGAGCAGCACAACCCTGCATCTCCAGTCTTGTTGCGGATGTGCAACATTTGAGGTTACTTTCCACGGCAAAGATGTACTTTGGAGATCCTCCATTTGCCTTTTGGGACCCAAGTGCTCCAACAGACATATGAGGCAAACACAAGAGCTCAGATTTCAACCTAGATCACTTTCTGAAAAGGCAGAGCCCAAGCCATGAACTACTTTGGCCACAAATAAAGGACTGTTTATTGCTCACCACTGCCCCCCATCTAAATGCACTGGGATCATTTGACCAGATAAACATATTGGCAATAGGGAAATCGTTTTCTCTCCTGGTTCTCATCCAACTATTTCAAAGAAAAAGAAAAGACTTCTGAGCATGATGATCCTCCTGTGTATGTGGGAGTTTAAAGAGCAATTGACCATGCTGCGAGAGCATCCCTCAGTGGGATTAATTAAGTGAACTTGCCCAGAGAGTAATTACTGATGCATGACTTGTAGGAGCAAGAGGCTGCCCAGAGTAGTGGCTGTGCCTCCTGCATTCTCCTGAAAGAAGCACATTTCTCCCCACGAAGCCCCACCCAGTGTTAAATCGAGGTTTGATGAGCACCAGAGCTAACGAGGATCCCTGGGAAGTCACATCTTTCCCTTGCCGTGTGCCTGATTGTGGATTGTCCATGGACAGGCTTTCATCAGAGCTCTCCTCTACTGACTCTGCTGCTTTTCCATCACTTTATAAGCTTTTTTTATTTCTGTACCTGCCTTTCTTGAAACACGATGCCATCTCTGAGACTTTATCCCAGGAAGCAGGCACCTTCAGACAGAGGACCTGTGTCCAACAGAGGTCCAACAGCCCAAGGATTATGGCCTCAAGCTGAGCATCCCAACAGCCAGACCTCTGGGTGGGTGATGGTACCATGAAACTTCCAGGTCTTGGCTCAGAACACCCAACTAATTGATCAGATCCAGCCTAACACTTTGTTAAAGCAAGTCAATGTTTTCCACCAGGAAAAAGAAATATTTCTGGAAATTGCCCATGATGATTATTTGCATTAGCTCTTAATAAGCAAGCCCAGGGGAGCAGAGCACAGGAGGGGGTTACCCAGAGAACATCCCAGGAGGTCTCAGCATGGCAGACAGGGATGTCCATGGCAGTTCAGTGCTGCTGCTGACCTGCAGAGCTTCCTTCCAACAAACTCAGCCAGGAGCCTGCAATCCAGCCTCTCTCCCTCTCTTTCCCAGCAGCTCCCTGCCTCCCTAAGGCTGATGGCCTCTGACTTGCCGTCATTAACATATTTTTCCAGACTTCAGCTAAAGAGAGGAGAGGAAAAGTTATCTCAGACTGAAAAAGATAATGTGGAGGAGTGGAACACGAAATTCCCTTCCTGGGTTTCAGCTCAGCCAAAGAAAAGGTGTCCCAGGCACTCCCAACGGGCAGTACAATCAAAAAAATAATGGGAATTCAGAAGTTGCAAATACATCAAAGTCTCATCTTCACGTTTCTCATGCAAATATCTGCCGGGATGTGCTGCTCAAACGCTGCTCAGTGCCCGATCAGCTTCAGCTGAAGATAATAACCCTTTTCCTTGGGCAGATGAAAGGTTTGCATCAGCAGCCACAGGGCTTAGTCACTTCACCAGCACAGAAAATGGATGGTTTCTTCCTGAAATCACGTTCTACTTTTATTTCCATCTTTTATTCACAGCTTTGGGTTTGCTACAAGGCTTCAAACGAGCACGGAAACAAATTATCCTCTAGCATTAGCCACCTGCAGAACTCATTTTCATTTAGGAAAGACTAAAAAACAACAAGTGCAGCTGGAAAGTATTATTACATCTGATGATAAGGCTTCTACTCCCATCAGCAGCAGCGCTGTGTTATCTCAACACCTCAGAAGTGGCAAATATGCATCCAGATGCCTACTAAGGGGTCACAGATGGTCACTTCTGATCATTAGTTTCTGACTCAATGAAACATTTTTTACACAAGCCCCACAGAGAGAGAAATTATTCCAGGCAGAGCAAGAGAAATACCAAATACTGGATGCCATCCAGGAGCTGAATAACTTTAATTCTAAAGAATTAAACAACTTTCCAATCCCATCATCGTATCCATTGTATCTTCTGGTCAATCCTGGTAAATGCTTCCCAAGACCTCTCCAAGTACCTCCCCTTCATCCTCCTGCTTGCTTAAAAAAATGCCCAAAACCACTCTTATGGTATGACTTTTAAAAGGATTTCCAAAATCTGGTGTGCCTCATGCAAAAAACCAGCAGAAACCATATGCCAAGGCTGTCCACAACCAGAAGGACATCCAGCCACCTGCAGCCCCGAATGACACAGGCAGAGAAGGATTCAGAGCATATATCAGTTCTGGCTTTAATTTCTTTAGCTGTCGCAAGCTGGCAGTTGGGGCTCTGGTGCTCACCTGGCTTTTCTTTAAGGGATGCTCTTTATCCCCTGCCAAATGTCCCTGTTTCTTGCATGACACAAATTTAGAATATGTTTTGTGGTGTGCTTCAGCAGGAACAATTCCAATGTGCCCATGCTGGTGCAGGCACAACTGCCCTGCTCCCTGTTCAGTACAACAAATAGAGTGAGCAGTGAGCCTGAAATAACCCAGCAGGTATTTTGTTTTTCCAGCAGGGCAGAAAGTACCACATATTTGAACTCCCACAGTGGATGGAGGAGAGCCATGAGCCATGAGGCATGAGCTGGTGCAGGGCTCATCATTCACTCCAGACAGAGGTTTCTCCCAAAATCCATGTTATATGACAGAGGAAAAGTTTTGCAGAGTGCATGTGGATCACCACCTAACTGGGACACTTCCAGCACGGAAGCACAATGATTTAGATTAAAACACCTATGGAAAACAGCTCCCATGGGGGCTCCTGAAGGGGAGAAAAATGCTGCCTTCTCCAAAGTAAAACTAATAACCTTATTTTCCCTTGGTATGTGCTCCATCACTGAGCACCTGGTGAGCACAGTAAGGGCCTCTGAAAGCCCAGCAACAAAACATGTTTTTCTCCAAAGCCCTGGTAACACAGGGGAAAAAAATAGGGACAAAGAATTGCCCAGAAACAAAGAGAAGCAAAAGGAGGATTTTGTATGAAGTTTTCACATATAAATTTTGTGTTATAGTCTCATCACCTGTGATGCAGGATTGGGGTTTATAACATGTTCTACATACTTTGAGAGAAGATCTCTTTCCTCCTACTTGCCCTTGCTATCAACAGGATTTTCATTCACCATTTGAAGGCTGAAGTCTAGTGTCCCTCAAGGATGTTCTGCTCACCTAAACCTGGGGTTGGGTTCCTTCCTGCTCCTTGCACATCTTTCCTTGGGATTTAGGCAGATGAGGACCAAGACAGGGACAGTTTTGCTTCTTTCCACACTGTGTGACAAGTGTGGCTCTCTGCTCAGTGAGACAGAAGGTGAGCAGCCCTGGGGCTGCACAGCGCACCTGCATTCAGGCCCACTGGATAGCAATGTTTCAGTATCTAATATACTTTAATAGTAATATTTTCACATGGTTTTCTCTGCAGCTCCTTGCCTTTATGAGCCATCTGAGTTCTCATTAACCCAGGTGCTGCCCAGACCCAATTTCCAAACTGCACACCCACATTCACTGGAAATGCTGGTGCCCAAAGCTGTGAGCTCTGCACCGAGTGCTTTCCTCTGGAGCACCAGGGCAGCAGAGTCCTCATTAAAAGCCAGTAATCTGGAAAACACTGGTTTTTCAAGGTAAACTGAACTGACAGTTCAATACAAACAAGCACAGTAAATCTGGTAGGCTCAGGATAAAACACACTCCTTTATTCATCCTGCTTCAAGGCTGTTCCCTCCCTACAGAACATGACCCCGTGAAGCTGCTGCAGTCACACAGGGAGTCCACAGAGGACTTGCTCTGCCTATAGAAGCTCAGAGAGAAACCAGGAGGTCTCAGTTCCCTGCTGAGCACTGGCAGGCAGGGCTTCCCCTGCCCAAGCCAGACAAAAAGCCTCTCAGATACCCACACCTGTGGTTTCAGCATCACCAAAGATGCTCCTTTAGGTCACCTTCTGTTATGATGGGGAAGAACAGCAGAAGACCTTCACTACCTTCTCCTCCTCCTCCTTGATGTGGAAGCCCCGTGACAGATCTCTGAGTGTCTGGTGGCTCTCCTGGGGACAGTCACACCCTCAGCAAAGTGTCTCAGCATCCTACAGCCACTGCACAGCCCAGCCTGCAGGGTTCACAGGCAGACCTGCCCACTGGCATCCTTCCCACCGTGCCAGAGCCTGAGTTTAGCTCAGAACAGCTTTTATACACCCACAGTAAAGTGCCTGTGTTACAAATCCTATTCCAGATCTGATTGCAAAAGAGGAGGATACAGGGAAAAAAAGGGTGGTTAGCACTGAACACTGATACATTGATACATCATGAGGCTGAACTCCCCAGATGGGTGGCACACTCTGGGGAGCAACAGATCCAAAAATGCCTGGACTTGCTCCAAAAAAGCCTGTGATACCAGAGTGCAGATGCCCTGCAGAAAGGCAGTTGCCATAGCACTCCACACGAGCAGTAATTGGGGATGTGGTGGGAAGATGTCTCTTCTCTAGCCAGTGACCTGCAATACAGTTGCATTCATCTTGTAGCAGTAATAAACATTACAAAAATGACATGAGGAGGCTACTGAACTTGCTAAATACAATCCCTGAAGTCCCAAACCATCCAAGAGCAGGTGTGGATGCAGGTGCTGAAGGGGCCTCTGCCCACTGTGACCTCATTATCTCAGCTGGTCAGAGCATGGTGCTGATAACACCAAGTTTGTGAGTTTGATCCCCATAGGGACCATTCACACAGGAGTTGGACTCGATAATCCTCTGTGGATCCTTCCCAGCACAGAATATCCTGTGAAATCTCAGGTGCTGGTCTTCTTTTGGACTCATCCCCACCTCTCCTGGCAGAGCCCCTTACCTCCACCACAGTTTTACACTCATCACAGTTTTCAAGGAAAGGGTTTTGGCGTGGATTTTCCTGGCTTAGAAGAATGGGGAAACTTTTCTGCAAAGACAGCTCATGCTCTCAGAGGCTCCCAGGAGTGACCCTGCTGACCCCATGGAACATGGACCACGCCCCTGCTCCCCTCCCCATGGTGAGGGTGAGGGCTGAGGAGCACGGTGAGGAGCAATGAGCACAGGGTCCATACACACACACCTGGGCTCGGTGTGCCTGGGGTGTGCTGACAGGAATATTCCTGCTTTTGCTTGTGCAGCTGATAAAACCAGCATGGGCACTTTGTCAGGGGGAGGGGGGAGGATTAAACACTGCTTTTTGCAGCACAACTCTGCTTCCATTTCCTTTCAGGGACTCAATATTTACCACAAAAATGAAGGCCATCACAACATAACACATTATTTGCTAGTTTCTCATTTTCAAAGATTGCTGCAGTATTTCAAGGCTGGTTCAGCTCCTCACTCCCTTGGCATACTGATGCATTCTGCAGCCACAGACACTTATGAAACACTGGTCACAGCTAAGCCAAGCCTCCAAGTAACCAAATTTCCTCTGTACAGCCACAGGTAGGTGTCAGAAATAGCACAGTGGAGACTCCAGTTGCCTCTTCACCATCCTCAGAAAGTCCCAAGCTTCAAACCATCCCTGACACAGACCAGATGCTTTCTTTCATCAGTAGTTTCATGACAACCAAAACAACATTTTCTATGTGGTGAAGTGTTTGACAGAACAAAACACCCAGCTCTAATCATCAAGGGCAGCAGGAAAAGTGACTGAATATGGATAAAAATGAAAATATGGCCTGGATGCTGTTGAAAACCTTGCTGAAAGCTCTCACTAGTTAAAAGAGAAATAAATGTCACTTTAAATAAAGACAGGAGCAATAAACTGGCACCTGCAAAGTACCAGACATTTGTTAGTTCATTCATCCACAACTGCAACATGGCACTTCAGGCTGCCAGTCGGTGCCACAGCCTCATGCTCTGCCACACAGCTCCAGAACCGGGGTTCGGGTACCACCAATGAACCAGGCTCAGCATCCGTGAGGCTCTGCCCTTCCTGCCCTGGGGCCTCTAGAAAATAGCATCCCAAATGCAGCATAAAGGGGCAATTTTCCACAAAGGGCTGATCACGAACCAAATCCCTGGACTCTGGGGAGTGCAGGAGAAACCCAAGGCAGAGCAGCCCCACTGCTGCCCTTCACAAAGCCCCGCACCTCACTGCCCATGGCCGGGCCATCACAGCCTTCTGCAGCTCCACTGTGGGCAAGGGGAGGAGTTTTCCCCCTTCCACATCCAGTCGGGGCCACCCAGGATCTGCATGTTAAGAGCAAAGATTGATGGAGTCGTTTCTGCCCAAGGAAGAAAATTTTGGGTGGTTAAGGCAATGTCCTCTTGCAGCATTCCTTGTACCTTGTAAAACCATCACATGATTTTTTGTCACAGTTGGCCAGGACCTCTAACCACTCACTCACAAAAGAAAAATCTCTTGAAAAGCTCACAAAAACTCTGAACAAGATGATAACAAAAAAACCCCTCTTGCTAACAGCACAGTTAATATCCTGAAAAATATATCAGTGCAGCACACTAATTTACTAAGCTTAATCCAACAGTTTCCAAGCACAGTCACCACCTTAAGTAAAACAGACATTTAGTACAGTATGAAACATTTTCAAGTATCTGCATGTGCCAAATTTCTAATAAATTACATCAAAACCCTCCTTTTTTTTTGATGGATGACTTTTTCTTGAAAAATGTCATTCTGCCCACAAGTGCATCAAAGAAAAGAGAAGGCAGGTTTAATTGCAGCCTACAAGTAACTTAGCTGCTAGGAGGGATGGCACTTCCAAATTTAGTAAATTGATGATTACTGTATTGATTATGATCATTGCCTGACAGTGCCAGGCAAAACTGGGACTGTAGTCCTTGGAAGGATGGGCTGGACACGGCATGGTCAGCGCAGAGGCAGCACAGGCAACTTCTTTGCTCTCAGGGTCTCTCAGGGTCCCCACCAGCTCCATTTTAGAAACAGCATGATTTCCTGGGATATTATCATCATGTTGCATTGAGATAGCTGATTATTTAATTTTGGCGTCCTGGTCCCATGCAGTGTCTTCAGCCTGCATCCTGCAGCACAGCCTGCTTGTAAACCCAGCTCTTCATCTCGCAAAAGCATTTCAGGAGCAGTAAATACAGCAGTTAACGACACATCAATTTTGCTGTCAGGCTTACTCAAAGTGATCAGCCTCAAGACAGACTTTTAAATGCCAGCTGTTTGTGGTTCATTTGGACTGCTGTGAACGTAAACTCTTTTACAGGGACAGTTGCAGTAACTATTTTGGTTTTGTGCAATATGGTTTCCCTATTTGCAGAAAAATATAAAATAAGTAACAGGAAAGAAAAGAATGGTTTCAGCCTATGATGCTCATTCACAAAATCACGACGCAGCCCTCCTGTTGTGGAGCGCTCAGTAAAGCGCTTTAAAACCCAAAGAAACAGAAAGCTGTCCAGAAGGGCTCCCACCCACTGCTCAGCGAACCACGGAGTGTATTTTCCAGCCTGGCCAGCTGAAAGACAGCATCACGCACAAGCATTACCGAGCTTTAGCAGCCCTCAGGCGGGGCCTCCGCACCCGCAGCGCACACGGAGCGACCGCGCCGTGCCCCGGCCGGGGCGCGCAGCCCCGAGCGGCTCCCGGCCCTGCGGCAGCTCCTCTGCCCGGGGCTGGGACTCTGAGCAGGGCTGGGGGGCTCAGGCCACCCCCACCAAATGCTGCTGCAGGGACCCTGGGGGCGCTCGCAAAGCCAGGGCTGGGTGTCAGTGCCCATCACAGCAGGGACACGAACGAGATAGGCACGCGAGCGCCGGGAGGAGCCGGTCACAGAGGTGGGGAGGGTGTGAGTATTCGTGACACGGGCTGGAAATCACTGCCTGGATCCCAGAGCGGGTCCATGCTGGAGCCTGCAGGGCTGAGTTACCCAGAAAAGAGCCATTTCCACCGGTCTGACTGACCCCCTCCCCCCGCCGTGCCGGGCTGCTGCTGTCCTGCTCCTCCCCGGGCAAAAAGCCAAGGGATGCTGTGATTTTTCACCTTCACAGGGGCACGATAACGGCACAAATACCTCTGGCTTACAGCAAAGCTGCACTTCAGCTGTTTTTTCCACCCACTTCCCTCTGCTTGTTGGCCCTCTCCTTTACATCAAAAGAAGTAATTTATCCACGTTTTTAAGCTCTCATTATTTCTTTTCGCTCAGTTTTCAAAGCAAACCACTAAAATAAATAAATGCTCCTTTTTGGAGGGAGGAGATGATCTCTTACGTTTTTATGCACAAATTGTCAACAGTATGCAACAGCCAGAAACGGCCTTTTTTTGATGAGTGAATATTTAACATTTTGCCTATTTCCACTTGACATGGAAGTCTAGGCTAATCCAATTTCTATTTGTAATCTCAGTGATATTGAACTGCAAAAGAGACGGGGATTGCTCAGAGCTCAGCTGAATGGGTTGTTAATTGCCAGAAGCAAATAACGAGATACTGAGACCATGAGGTAAAATTAAATCAGCCTTCTCCTCCTTTTAGATTTTGCAGGTATCCTGTTTATTGCCAAAGTGGTGTGTAGGAGAGGAAGAAATTAGAGCAACAAATGTTCAGGTTTGGATATGTAACATACAACTAGTAAAAGAAGAGTAAAGCAAGAAATCTCTGGACTCTGTTGCTGTATTTCCCCCAATATCTTTGTTTCTCATGTATTCTTTTCTCCTGCCATTGAAAAATTATCTAAAAAACCTCCTCCCAAATCCAGTCCCAAAGCAGACAGCTTGCTCTGCCTACCAAAGAGCAGCAGGACACGTCTGCTGCTTGATGCTGGTGCCCTAAGCATATTCACCCCGAAAAAAAGCCCGATAAATTTGCAAGATTGGAGCTGAAAGCAAAGTCTACAATCTCTTTGAATGCCTCAAATATGACTCAAACACAAGTGGCTGGTTAGAATTAAATATCTCAGTCACTTTTATGGTTTTAACACAAGATCTTGGTACCTTTCCATTCCCTAGAATGGAAAACCTGTGATGCAGAATGGCCCTGAACACTCCAAAAAATAAGGTGCTGAGCCCCTTTCCCAGCTAGAAAAGTCTCTGATGTGATACTTCTTCACTCCATTTGCACAGACAAACCCTCCCCAGTCCTTGCACTCTGCAGTAAACACCAGCCAGCTGCTCCCAGAGCCAATCTGCTTCACCACCAGACAGGCTCTCCCCAGGGACCCAGCAGAGAGCCTGCCTGGGAAAACACCTGGGAAATAGGATTAGAAATAGAAAAATGTTCTCAAATGTTAGATCTGACGAGATTCTGTGCAGTTTTTCAGCTTTGTGTTTCTTGCAATGACCTTCCTACTGAGTGATTTGTTTTTAAAGCCCCTTTTCTTTGGTGACCCTGAGATGTTTTGTGTCTCTACCTGCCTGCAGATGCTGAGCACCAGCTTTGGCACCAACTATTTCTTCACTTACATGAAAAATAGAGCACAGTATACTTTAAATGACATGTTTAGAGAAGAATGAGCTAGGACTCAAAAACATCTTCCACATAAACAAAATCCACCAAATGCCCATGCTCTTGAGAGCCAGAAATTAGAGCAAGACATGTAATTTTTGTGCAATCATTTTGTCCTTTTCAGAAGAGACAAGAACTGTCTCTTGAATCAGTTAATCAAAATCGTGGCTGATTAAACCATCCGTAGTTTGTTTCCCAGGGAGCTAATTGAGAACATTCCATATTCAGAAATGAAGCTGGTTTCAATGGGCACAGCCATCTCTGTAGTGCAGGCTTCAGACAAATCCAGCATGCCACTGAATCAGGTTTGCAATGCAAATAGCCAAGATTAGGGAGGGGGGGGGGGAAAACCCAGGAAAAAAGTACTCAATCATAATCATAATAATCATCATTGTTCTTGCTAAAGAAGCAGAAGCACTTTCTGTTCAAATTTGAGAGGACTGGACTGCAGAAACCCAGAGGAAGCAGAGCACTGCTCCTGAAGTCTCCCTACACACAGGGGACTCTCTCAGATGGAGACTTCTCACACCAAAGGTCACCAGACCTGGGGTTGGTAATGAGAAGGCAAAGCACCTCAGAGCAGTGCCTGGAGGGACTGTGGCACCCAAACAAAGCAGTAACAACGGACCTTTTCCATCAGAGGAAAATAAGGACTGGAGCAGAAGGACAGCAGGCTGCTGTCCAAAAGGTACTGAAGATGTCCAGGTCTGGAGCACGATTGTGTGCTGGAAGGAGAGTGTTGAGAAACTCATCTTCACCTTTGGGTATTGATACATTCAAAGTAACAGAGAATCAAAATTAATCTGTGGAAAGTATATGACCCGTTTTGAGAGCTTCTGGCCCTGCAAGTGCCCTGATGGTGTCAGTAAAAGCAGGGCCAGGCCAAAGCTTCCACCCTGTCCTCACTGGCACTGTGGGTCCCTCAAAGTGCAGGAGCTGAATGCACTGCTGGAAGCAGCACAGCTGTGTTGGCAGAGTGCTCTCAGGCCTGACATGCTCTGCTCCACTGTGGCACTAATTAGTGCAGGCAGAGAAGCTCATCAGGATCATTACCTGCTTCTGAGGTGGCCCTGCACGTGTGCCCCAGCTCTGGAACTGAACAGGTTGGTAGCTGCCCTGACCATACCCTGCTGCATCTCTGCTCCCTAAAGCGACCCCAAATTACTGTGATTTATAATACAGCTCCCTGTGGTACCTGAGCAGCTGAGGGGCCAGAGGAGGAAGGTGGCCTCACATTCTCAAGAAGGATGTTGTTCAGCATGCCAAAGGCAGGTGATGAGTTTTCCTCTCTATCCTCTGCAATTACCCCTCTGGACCAGCTCCTGGCCCAGGTCAGTGCCTCGAAGGATGGGAGGTGGCCCTGCCAGGTGCAGTACAGGCTGTAGAACTCAAGAGGCTTCAGTTCTCCTTTTGGCACAATCCTCTGGCAAAAGTGACAGTCTGGGAAAGCTGCAAAGGCTTCTGAGAAGCTTCTGTTAATTATCCTACATGCACACTCCAGCCTTTTCTAGTGTTTGCCACTGGAGAGAAGAGCTCATTTGGAGCGGGGAGAGGGGGAGAATAAAGCCATTAAAAGAATAGCTGTAAGCCTAGCAAAGAGATAACAAATGACAGAGCAGCAGAATGCTAATGCCATGTCCTTGTCTCCTTGTGAATGGACCTGTACAGCTCGTCAGAGCAGTCCTGCTCCAGTGAGCAGATCTCTCCCCAAAGGATTGTCCTCTGCAGCTATGAAAAATGTATGAGCTAGAAAAAGGAATTTTTAAAATCCCCTGCAAGGACTGCACTTGTTCGGTCAGCAGTCACGTCTGACATCCCTGTGCTTTCCCGAGGGCTCAGGGGTGCTTCTTCCTTCCAAGGGGATGCAGAGTGGGAGTCAGTGCCAGCCCAGGGAGCTGGCAGAAGATGGGAGCTGTGAGCCAGACAAAGCAAGCTTTGTCCAGTATCACAGAAACACCTTTAAAGGGTTTCATCTGTTCATTTGTGACCCTAAAACTTGTTTGATTTTACATCTGAAATGACTTTTACCTTTTGAAATTGATACATCATTTTAGAAAAGGTAAGAAACTGTGTAGATAACTGTGCAAATATAACTGGATTTCCCAGGTAACCATTAGTCCAATGTTTTCTAAAGCCCATTTCTGCCACTAAACAAAAAGTATGTATTTAGCTGTGTGTCCATACATCACATGCACATATATTGCACGTTGTTTGTGCTGTTCCAGTAGCCTTGGTATTAATAGTAACGTATCATTGCTTCTCCAATAATCTTCAGGCAGCTCCCCAAAAAGCACTGCTGAAACCTCCTGAAATAACAGCTAAAACCAGTGGTGAAAACCCACCCAGCAATGACTTGTTCTTGCCTCCTGCTACAGCTGGGAGGGGAGAAGGAGGGCAGACTGTGCAAGCAACAGAGAGAAAAATGCGACTTCTTCGTTGTTTTTAAGTGACAGCAGCTTTATGAATATAATTTTGCGCAAAAAATGCCAAGAGAAACACATTTTGCATGTTCCTGCTGCCAGATGAATTACCTGGTGATGATGAGATCTACAGCACAGCTCTTGCATGGAGATATCTGGTGATAAAACCCTGGGGTGGGGGTGTGAAGCCCATGCCCAGCACCCCACTCCATTAACCCCCTACAGACACTTCCCAGGCAGCCAAGAAGAAAGGAGGAAGCTCATTAACGCTGCTGGGTTATTTTGGAATCTCCCTTTTCAGTTCAGCATCCTCCTAAGTGCACCCTGCTGTCAGTGGGGTGTCTGTCTGGGCTCTGGGATGCCGGGATAGAAGCACAGACTCCTCCAGCCACAGCACCTCAGCTCTGGCTCTCTACAGCAGCAGAGCCACTCCTTCATCTGCAACCCACCTCATCCTCCCACTCCTCTGCCCAGCTTTTCTCTTTCTCACTGTCTCCCCAGCTAATCCCAGTCAAGAAACTGGTACAGACATTCATTTTATCTACTCCAGTAAGGCAGCCCTCTGCTTCTAAAAATACTCCAGGAAATTGAATCAACATTTTGTAATTGGCTGGTAGCAGCAATTACTAATAATTAGCAGGAACATAATTTTCTTCATTTTCTACTCTTGCTATAATGTAATCTCAATAGCAAACTTTGCTTTGCACACTAAACAAACACAATGACCAACATGAGAAAAATGGGGAGATAAAACAGAGTATCAAAAAAATTAAAAATAAATAAACTTCTACGAAATAGCAAAAAACTGTAATTCAAAGAGCCTTTGGGAAAGAGAAAGTTAATATTGTTCCTACGTTCCCCTGTCAAATGGAAAAATGAAAGCTCCACTCCACTTCTCTTAAGCAGTGACAGCAGCACTCAAGATTGCAGCCCCAGTGCCTGGGCTTGCTGGAGGCAGGATCCCCCCTGCCCACGCTCCCACAGACCTGCCAATTTACTGTGAGGGCAACAAAAGACACAGCAAGGGGAAGAGCACACATGGCTTGGACTTGAAGGACCATACTGGATGCAAGACTGCAGTCAAGTGAACTACTCAGTTCATAGTGAAGAACACTTTTGCAGAAGGAAGCCTGGCTCTGAATAGGTTTTCTGGAGACTGAGGCAGCTCCTGCAGATTTAAAGCAAGGAATATTTTCCTTCCCCAACTTGATAAATTTGCTGTAGGTGTCTATGCTTTCTAAATCAATAAACAAGTGCCAATTCATGCAAGGATTTAACTTGGAAGCGTGACCAATTCATTGCTTTTCCTTCCAGCCAAGAACAGCAGATGCTCTGCTGCTCTCTGCAAGTATCAGTCCCTAACAGGTATTGATGACTGTATCAAGCCAGCTCGGCTAAAGACAAATCCTACTGAATTGTGGGAGCTCTTGGCACGCTTGGGAACTGCTCAGCAAGACCCCTTGCCAACAGCACTGCTGCATGGCACTTACAAATGGCACATTTTCTCTCTGTCCAGTTTGGGAGACACCCCTTACTAAGGCTTGGAGCAAGCTGCAAATTCCCTACAATCCCCAAGCAAAAATGGGCTGCAATCCAATTTCCCATTTCAAGAAGACCAGAACAAACATCCCCACACTCACCCCCACGATGGATCCCACATCAACCATCTGCATCCTTCCAAAGGCCAGGTGGGCATTGGCAGACTCAGGCAATGCTGTAAATTGTTTCAGTACAGAGGCAGGCGAGCACCCAAGTGCCAGAGTCTGCTGAGAGCCCACCTGGGAGCATCACCTGGAGCTCGATAAATAGACCCACAAAGCATGAGGCAGCACCTATTCAGTGCCTGTGGAAGAAGAGCCTTTAGAAAGGGTGGATCATTCCCAGATAGTTTTAGTAATAAGATCACTAACTTTCTTTGGTTCATGGAAAGGTAAATCTCAAGCTGGTCTTTGGTATTTGCAACCTTGGAATAAACTTTGGGAAGTACATACATTGAAAAGACATGATCTAGAGAAAGCTCACATTTACTTTGCTCTTGGAAATTCTTCAGCAGTCCCTGTACTGGGTTGATGAGTTTTACAGCTGCTGCTTTGGTGCCAGCGCCCTCCAGCACAATCACTCCTTTCCAGGAGATCTTTTGGATGGGTGGCAAAAAATGCACCACTCACATGGACAAAACTCCATCTCCCTGCTGCCAGAAGGCTTTGTAATTAACCAGATTATAATTTTTCAAGCACTTGCTTCAAGACTTCTCATTTGAAATTGGATTCTCTTTCCTCCTGCTTTTTGGACAGATTTTTTCTCTCCAGAGGAATAGGAGTCACACTGGAATATGACTCAAAGCAGTTTTCATTTGTATTTTCAAATAGACAAAACCACTCGGGCTTTTGAAGACAGATTTCTCTTGGAAAGGGAAAACCCACCAGTGGGCTGCGTCCTTTGTGCTGGTGCCCAGTGCTGCTGCTACCTGCTGGCAGGGGGCTCTTACTGGAAAACCATGGCTTCATGCTGATCCCAAATTCTGCTGGCACCAGACACAGTCAGGGGGCTCACGAACACCTCAGACCTCACCAAAGGCAAAGGCAGGCAGAGGGGGCACTGAAGGAGAGACAGCAAGGACAGGGAGGGGAAGGAAACATCAGCTGCTAATGAGACTGCCAGCTCAATTTGGTAGCCTGGCACAGCCTGCAGAAGCTTGATGCTCAGGGAGAGCACTCAGGTGCCACATTTAGCTTCAACTTCGATGTTATGTCCAACTAAAGGCACACCTAGAGCCCTCCTCTGCCATCATTTTTCCCTGCTGCTGTTGTAGCCATGATGCTGACAGTGCAGGGCTGCTCCTAGATCCAGCCCTCGCTGCCTTGGCCAGGTTTGGGTGGCCAGAAGAGCCACCTCAGGCTGTGGGGACCAGAGCAGGGGCAAAGCATCCACAGCAGTGGCTACAGGGCTTGGGAAGAACCTCACTTGGACGATAAAGGGATTCATTTCTTTAAGTGCTAGAACAATCACTGCTTTCCAGGGGACTTTTTGGATTGGAGGTGAAGCAGGCACGGTCCAGGTGCAGGGGATACAGAGACATCACAAAGAGGCAGGATAGGTCTATGCTTAGAGAGATCCACACCATTGCCTTTTATAGCACAGCAAAGCTTTTAGATAAAGTGAAAAAGTTAAAGAGATATTTAAATGCCCACATCAAACTAAGCATCGTTTCAGATGCTGTAAAGGTCAGGTGGCACTAAAGGAAATGGCCTGGAAAAACCACCAAGACAAAAGAAGTCACAATGGCTGTCAGGATGAGACACAAACCAAGCAGAAACCGAGATTTTGCAAAGTTTTGCAAAGCAAGTTGCACCCTTGCAGCCTGTGCAGAGCTCAGCTCTCCAGAGAAGCACTGCATGGCTGCTGCACACCCCTGCCAGGATCCAAACACTCTGTGAAGTGGAAGGGTGTCAGCACAGAGAACTTACTTAGTGTTGTCTGAGTCAATGGTATGAAAGAGCTTCTCAAGTTCTTCTTCGTTGAGTGTCCCATCAGAAAAGAAGGCCTGGAACTCCTCCAGGGACAGCTTCCCATCATCTGCAAACAACAACACAGCTGCCATTAGGGAACAGCAAAGTGAGGGGGACAAGGCTGAAAAACAAGAGTTATTTACAGATTTAAAGATTCACACCAAAATTATCTCCAAGTGCTTCTGCAAAACTGGCCCTCAACCAGTGCAGATCTTACAGGCCTCAGGGTGGGACCCTGCAGCCCTGGCTGACCCAGGGCCAGATGAAGATGCTCCTGGGTATGGATGCACTGGCCACTGGCAACTAATTGGGCTACTAACCCAAAGCATGGCTCAAACCCAAAGAGGAAAAACTGTCAAGCTTCATCCTAAAACCGAATTACATTTAAGAAATTATGGAGCATTCTGTCTACCTTATGCTCAAATGATGAAGGGCATTCATAAAGGGACATTTAATAGACAGGAAAAGACCCTGGGCTGGAATTATAACAGACCCAGCAGTATCTTTTGCCATCTCCATCGAGCTGCATCCTCTCCAGCACAGTCCATCTGCCTGCTCCGGACAGAAATGTTCAACAGCAGCCACTGAGCACTGAGGACAGGCACAGAGCTGGCTGTGAGAGAGCTCCTGTGAAGTTCAGCAGTAAAGCAACAGGAGAGAGACAAAAGAAAAACTCTAAAGAAACTTTAATTTACCATTTCTTGTCCAAGCTGCTGACACCTCGTTCTGGTGTGCAGCAGTGCCTGGGGGGGAATAACTACCCCTGGTCACATGTTATTTAAAATCTTTTCATTCATATCCACAGAAGAGTCACAGACTGGAAACTCTGCCTACTTTGTGGTAGGAGAATGTATCATTTATTATTTAATCAAATCAATAATAAACCCTGTTGTTTCTTTTTCAGGAAATGATGCTAGAGGACAAAATTAGCCAACTCTCCACATACACATCAATATCTCTTCCCCAAAGTAAGTCTGCTGCTCCTAAAACATACCTGCACTGCCAAATGCTAACCCAGTTTCCCTTGCCAGGCATAGACAAATTTAGAACAGTGATAAACTGAGTCTAAGATGCCCATTTAATTGGCAATTATGAAAGGAACACAGCAGGAGAACAAAGTCTACAGCAACGCTGGGTGAAGAGGGCACCATTTCCAGAGCGCCACAATGGCTGCAGACAGGGTCCAGCTGCCTTTATTGTTTCTCTGCTCTCCTTCCCCAAAACGTGACCTCTTTGCAGCAGGCAGGGTGCAGAATGCCAATGCACAGCTCAGGGAATGGGTCCCAAATCTGCTCTCTGTTCCTGGTTACAGAACACTAAAGCACCTGTACTTCAGCAAGAACCTATGGCTTGAAGCATCCCACCAGTGTCACCTGGAGATTAACCCACAGGTGAGATTCTTTACCTGAAGGAGATAAAAAGGCTTTGTCCAGGTCAGGAGTCCCATCCACACCACCCATCTCCACCTCTTCATATCCCACAACTGGATAAGAAACTTCTCCCCCTCAGTGCTCCTATTTATGCAGTATCCTAGCCAAGACCAAGGTTTGGTTTCTTCTGATCCTGACTGGCAATGAATGCACATCTTCAAGCACCAAGATCAAAAGGATGACAGCATTTCTATCCCACAAGGGCTAAAAAATTCTTTATGTATGGAACACTTCACCTGTAAACCATAAATCAGAGCTTGTTCACCTTCAAACTGTCCTTCCACACAGAGGGCAGGCAGAAATAAATTCCCAGGAAAGTCACATAAATCAACTTACTGGGAAAGAGAAACTGTAAGTGAATATTTTTTTCAGGAGAGAACCTTGATCTGAATTTACAGTTTGCTTAACTCTGAAAAACACACAGGTGTTTCTAAGTTTAAGGCAAAAAATCCATGCCCTTTATCTAGTTTGTATCTTATAACTCCTGTCTTTCATTTTACTCTTTCTTGATTTGTTTTGGTCTGGGTTTTTTGAGGGGCTTTTTGAGTAATATGCTCCAGGACACATTTTTGCTGCAGCCTCTGGAACGTCTGTGTTTAAAATCTGGGCCAAACATTGCTCTGACTCCTATGTCAGAGCCTCCAGAGAGAACAGGTAGAACAGATACCAACTACCATGACAGGTCAGATCACTGGAAACCAACATGCACTGAATTTTTGTTGGCATTTAACAGCCCAAAGTAACAAAAAACCAGGGTAATTTAAGGATCTAGAGGAAGAAGGAGGTGACAGTGACTTTTATTTAATTTTTATTGTCTGGACACCCCACAGAACTGCTTGAATAAAAGTGTTCTGACCTCACAGAATTTGAATAAAAGTACCAATTTTATTCACAAGCAGTGCCCAGGACTTTCATCCCGCCCCCAGCCACCAGCACCAAGTACCAGACAGCTCAAAGCTGATCACTATTTAATACAAACTGGAATACTTGTCTGCAAACACACAAAGCAAAAGCCTTTCTGAGTAAAGAGATAATCCTGGAGCTGCATATCTATAATTGTGGAACAGCCTGAGAGCCTGGGTTTCTGGAGCCCAGCAGGCAAAGACGCCTTCAGGGAACTTGGGGGTGATAAGAGGAAGCAGACTGGGCTGGGATTTGCCAGTTCGAATTAAACTGTTAAAAAACCCCGGGCGAGGAGGATTGACCACAATGCTACCAACACCAGGTCCCCTGGCTGGCAGTTGCTGTGATAAGTAAGAGCTGATGGGACACTGTGGTCCAGGAGGAGCCTTATCAGGACAGTCACAGCTTTTTCTGACAGCAGAAGTGTCTGCACTCAGTAGAGAACGGATAAGACTTCCAGAAAACAGCTTTTTGCTGAAAGCTGCTGGGCTCAAGAGGTACAAATTCTCCAGATGGACAGCAGGGGCTGTACCAGAGTCTCAATTGTTGGTTCAGCCTCACCCACACCCTGCCCTGCAGAGCTTGTCTGGGACCTTTCAGCCCTTGGGAGCTACTTTCGATAGGAAGCATAATAGAAAAATTGAGATTCTTCACCAAATCTCACTAAAACAAATAAAATTTCCATCATTTTTAATATCTAGAGATCTCAAAGAGATCTAGATTGTAAAGATCTTAAAATTCAGAGATCTAGATCTACACAAATGTTTGTGACTTTTTTATCTGGACAGCCACACTAAAGGTGGGCAACCTGCTTCCACTGACTCCCTCCCTCCCCTTTAAACCCAGTACTTGAAGTCAGCACCTAGCTGCCAGCAGGGACAAGTGCCTCTAACTAGAAATTGCCTCCCCTGCACTGATTGGCTGAGAAAAGAGATAATCAGGCCACAGCTATCCTGCCATCATTTCTTCCTGAGAGTGAAATCTTCATTTTCCCCTAGCTTTTCAAAATAATTCAATCACAGGCTAAGACCAAAGCAAATTACCAGGCCAACAGAGTTATCAAAGTTAAAAGTAACTGAAGAGAGAAGGACATAAGAGAGAGCATCAGAAAGCCCCAACTGGGATGTTATATCTCCATTTGCCATCATGAAAATGTGAGGAGTCCAGAAGTAGATTTTACACCTTCAAACTCACACAATCAAGCTGTTCTCACCCTCTAACACAGCCCAGGGAAAAATCAAACTGAGATCATAAATTGTCCAAAGTATAGGAAATCTGATGGCTGAGTTTCTGGAAATTCACTCAGTGGTACAAATAGCTTAAAGCAGCTACAAAATAAGGTCACTGTTCTGAGCCCGAGTTTGCTAAATCCGTTTTCAACTACATGAGATTGAGACTGCTCATATATTTTCCAGATACATTATGAATACATTTTCTAGCTATTATTATGAATATATTTCATTACTCTTTTATTACTCTGTGAGTTCTAAAATGCTCTAAGCTCCGCTTACTTGCAAGTGCCCAAGAGCTGTGGGTAAGCAAATTGGATTTTATTGTAGCCTGTGAATAAAAATGATAACTCTATTTTTTTCTTCTTTCTTGGGGGCATGCATGTGCAGATACATGAGCCAGCAAGAACAGGCATTGGCTTCTCCCCTGAACCCTTCATCCAGCCCCCCTGGAAGCCAGGAAGAGTGACTCTGTTCATTTAAATGAAGGGGGATATGGGCTTGAGCTTTCCACCCTGGGCTATTAGGAACAATTACCTCGAGGCCCACAGATCTGATCTGTGATGAACCTTTCCACTGGGCAAAGAGGTGGTGTGTCCTCTGCATCACCCAGCCCACTCCAAAAATCATCTGCAGCTCCTCGCCACTCGCTCAGGCACGTAGCAGCCAGCAAAAAAATTATCCACCCACTTCAATTCCAGCCTCCCAGTGTTCTGCTGGGGGCAATTGCATTTAGTGGGAAGCAGGGCTGGTGATTCACCTGCAGACCTGGCTGAAGCTGCAGAGCCACAGGAGCTGTGCAGGAGCAGCACAGCCCACGTTTGGGTGGCTCTGCACAAGGACGGGGCCATTGCCACTGGAACGGAGCCCCTGCAAGTGGCTGTGCTAATGAGATGTAACACACATCATTACAAGGAAATTACTACAATTACAGTAATTTTCTAGTGAAAGAAATTTACGGAATGACTCTGAAATTTTGAAACTTAACTAATGCCCAGCACAGCTGTTTTCACAAGGGTCAGTACCACACCAAGTGATCTCTGCAGATAGCCTGAGAGAGAGAGAGATGTTTCCAGCATACTAGACAATCTCTATTTGAAATACTCCTGCCTCTTTCTAATGGGAATGCTGGGAATGCTGATGGGACCTACTGGGTGATGCTGGCACAAGAACGCAAAGGCTGGCACAGAAGAAGGCAGTTTCACATACAGACAAAGCGAGGGACTGAACTTCAGGAACTGGGGTTTTGCTTACTCAACTCATTGAGAAACACTTGATAAATGCTTTTCTGTGTACTGGGCATGATCCCCTCCTTTTCCTTCTTGCCATGAACACAGTTCTGAGGTGGTGTCTTCCATCTTCTGCCAGTGACCCCACGACAGCTCCCACGGGCACATCCCACGGCGCTCCTTGCTCTGGGGCAGGCTGAGCACACACCAAAGCTCACTGGAAAGTGCCACCATGCAGCTCTGCTTCCAGCACCACCATCTTCTTTGTGCCATATCCTAATAAAACCCTTCGGGATTTTTATCTTCCCAGAACGTCTTTCCTTCCTGTGCCTGGATGAGGCCCCTGATAGAAGGACTGAGGATCCTTTTTGTGACAGGATTAGCCTTTTCATTTCCATTAAAATAGGGAAAAAGTGACTTTCGTTTCAAAATTACCTCATCAGTCAGTACAAGATATTGAGGAATGACATAAAGCCTGGTTCTTGTCTAGGGTGATGGGTAATGCTGCATGCACCAAGCAGACAATGGCTGGGAATCTTCCCTGTAGGACTTGGACTGGAGAAAAATGGGATTTCCATTGTAGTCAGAAAACTGCACCTCATTCCCATCAGAAATAGCCTGGGCATTAAGCAATGCCCATTAGCATGCCAGAATTTTCCCCAAACTGCTCAGCTTCTATCATGAAATCAAGCCTTTTGTCATCCTAGAGTTAGAAGCAATTTTGAAATTATTTTTAATGGCAGCTATAGATAGTTATCAAATGTAAGCTGGTAGGTAGGGAGACATGCAGGAGTGATATAGCACATTTTCTCCCACTATCTTTTGTGAAGACTCCACTTTCTTCAGTTTCCCACATAATTCTCACCCTGCTGTAATGACCTGATTTAAATGGGGGGAGGGGGGGTTCTTTTCTGTACTCACCCATTATATTGAATTTGGATGTTTTATCACAGGTATCCAGGAATGCCTTCCAAAGAAATTCCCAGCTGTTTATAAATTAAGTGCTGGAATTAGACTTCCCCAGGGTGTAAATAGCCTGGCCAGGTTCAATGCAATTGCTGCTTAATACAAGTTGTAGCAAAAATCACCCAAACAGTTAAAGAGGATTCAGACAGAAATGCCTGTACTCCCCAAAGCTTTCTCCGTGCACCATTTTCCTCCAGAAAACAGGAGGTAACCTGTTCCAGCTTTCTCTCACTATCCAAGTTATTTGCTTGCAGTTTTAAAAGAAAATGAATATCAACAGCTGATTTCAATGCGTTTGCTTCACATCTGTAGTGGCACAAGGAAATCATTGAGTCAGCCCCTCCACGTGCTGCAGCTCTGTAGTTATTTATGCAGACTGCAGGTGATCTGAGCCCTGGGACCCCACGTACATGAACATATTGGTCTGGCCATATTGGTTGCAGCCATCAGCAGACCCAGCTCAGCTCAGGACACACAACTGCCACTGCCTCTCAGTCATTTTTCATCTTGGTTGACCTGAGACTGCCTTTTTATATTGGGTGCTATAAAATGGATGACTGACTTTGAACAACCATAGCTTTTTAGCACCTTCGATTTATTTACTCATTTAAAGTCCTTGCCCTGTGAGTTACACGAGGACAGGCCAGCACAGCAAAGCAGAAGGCTCCTGTGCAGAGCTCGCAGCCTCCTGGCCCAAACAGGAGAGGCCCAATTCTCTCTCCCAAAGGCCTTGGTTCTCCCCATACCCAAAGACCTGTCTTGCTCTCTCCATTGCTACTCAGCCTCATCCCCTCTCTGTCATCCTGAACATCTACTTCCTTCTTCATTGAAGTACCTTCAGTATCTCCCCTCCCCACACTTCCCAACTTCCTTTTTTATTTGAACTCTTAGGTGTAACATGTAAGACATTGCAGACACAGCTATACAAAACTAGAATTTCCATTTTAGAGGAGATTGTGAAGAAAGAAGTGGTTGCAACATTTTCAGCCTTCGATCCCTACTACTCAATCCCCAAAATTTCTGTTTATTGCCCAGGCAGCCTTGTTGCAGACCCCTTCTTCAGTCAGCTTCCTGAAATAAATTGTACAGATTGGATATTAGGAAAATTTTCTTCACTGAAATGGTGGTCAAGCATTGGAACAGACTGCCCAGGAAAGTGGTGGGATCACCATCTGTGAAGGTATTCAAAAGACTTGTAGTTGTGGCATTTGGGGACACAGTGATAGACTCCAAGGGTGCCCTATGATCTTAGAGGGCTTTTCCAACCTTAATCATTCTGTGATTTAAAAAACATCAGCAAACTTTCCTCTACCAAACCACCAGCCAAAGCCCATGAGCTACAAACAGCCTCTCTAAATATTTGATCTAAAGTGAGAATGAAACACAAAGACAGCACAGCTTGTTGTTAATACGAGATCACTCTGTGCTTCAACCGTCCCAAAGTGATAAATCCTGACTTCAAAACTTCCTCCTTTCATTTAAAGCAAAATTCTTACCAGGAGACCTTGCTGAAAGAGGGCAGAACCTGCCTCCTGCAGTGCCCTAGAAACAACTATTCTGGACAGGAATTACTACAGACAATGGAAAATATAATAAAATAAATAGTAGGAGGAAAAACTGATA
Organism: Aleadryas rufinucha; assembly: GCA_013397815.1. Taxonomy (NCBI): domain Eukaryota; kingdom Metazoa; phylum Chordata; class Aves; order Passeriformes; genus Aleadryas; species Aleadryas rufinucha. The sequence continues at coordinate 555,650 of VZTH01002655.1, forward strand.
TTTGGATACTTATATTAAATTATTAAATAGCATAGCTGCTATTTTCCTGTACAAAAAATAGTTAATTCTTATGCATCAGCAAACTGCACTGTGACACATAATTCCCTGCAAGGTTAAGCATTTCTTTGTGTGCAAAATAGAGGTGGCCTGGGAATCATGGAGAGATATTTAAATCTGCTCCTGAGCCCTGCCACATCAAAGCAGAGCAGTGGGTTTATTTGGTAGACTTTTTTACAATTCCCCACTCACACATCAAAAGCTATGCATGGTTTCAGCTGCTGCAAGGCTCTTACTCCTGCCATGCCATGGTGATCCTCCAGATGTGTCCCACTGGATGAGATTACTGCCTCGCAGCATCTTGGGGTGATGGGCAGAGATGTAAAACCACTGCAGCACTTGGTGTGCTCTCCTTCAGGTCTCCTACAAGAATAATATGGGATCTGAGGGAGCTCATGCCTGTCTGAACTCCGAGTGACCTTCACCATATCAAAAAAAAGCCTCTGAGAAGCTACCCTGGGTAACATCTTCCAGAGTCCCCCGTGCCCAGGCTGGCTGAGGACGGGTCACATACACACACCAGTGCCTGACCTTCAGCAGCAGTGAGGGAAACCTGGGTTTCTCTGCAGGGACAAGTCAAAATATCACTTCTGAAGCTTTTCAGGTCACTTCCCATCCCTGGTCAGTTCCCATCCCATCAAGGCGAGGCTGGACAGGGCTTTGAGGAACTTGGTCTAGTGGAGGGTGTCCCTGCCCATGGCAGGGGATAGGAACTAGATGAGCTTTAAGATCCCTTCCAGCACAAATCATTCTATGGTTCTATTATTTACTTGATTTCCATCTCCAGGTGTGCAGACAAAAGCTTCATTTTGCTGGAAAGCAGTGCCTGGAGCTACAGTTCCCTCCTGCACCCAGCCAGACCAGAAGACTACAACTGGTATTCTCAGAAAATCGCTGGAACAGCCACAGCAAGGGCAGAGCTGCTCTGGTGCTGGAGCAGAGGATGTTCTGTGTATCCCACTGAGTTTAAGGAGCAGCTCAGTGCATTGAGAGCAGCAGCAAGCTCAGACCATGGGGCTCACACAGCTCTCAGACTCCTTGGAAAGCAGCTGTGGATGCATGTCCATGGGAAGAGAGAAAGAAGACAATTTTAGATAGCAGGTCCTTCATCTCAAGACATGTGGAGAATACCATTACTTGCTGACAGTAACCTCCTGCATTCCTAAAAGGCACTGGAGTCCATACAGGGCCCTGACATCCTCCCCTGCCAAGTTAATGCCCTCACTTCGGATTGAGGACAGCTCAGATCCCAGATTTAGAAAGGCAATGTATGTAGCTCTGTGCCATGCCCGAGTGGGAATGTGCTAGCTGAAACGTTCGTGAACTATCAGCTCCAGGCATATTGCCAGCTCCAAAGTTTTCAAACTTAATCATTATATTTTGGCAGAAACATCAAAAGAGAAAGTAAACCTGGGATGATTGATCAGGAAGTTTCAATCAAGCTGAAGCAGAAGCCAACACTCCCAACTCCAGTACACCCCAGCTCTGCAACAGCTTATTAAATCCAGATTTCTTGGAAAGCTCAGAAACAGACACCAACCAGCCCTAATTCCCCTCTGCTCCTCATTAACCAGCCTTCTCACTTGCTTTTTTAAACATGCAGATAGATGAATATTTCAGAGGGCCAGGGCAGGGTTTGCACTATTTTCAGCTCATTATACCCAGCACTCAGCTTCAAAATGAGGAAGAGGCAAGTGTTGGAGCAAAAGAGGAAAAAATAATGAAAATGCATGGTGTTGCCTCTCAAAACTGTGGTCCTGGTGTGGCCAGGGCATGGCAGGTAGAGAACCTCCCTGGGGCTGAGTCTGTTCTTGGCAGGGCTTGCAGCACCACACTGGGTCTGGGCACAGCCTGGTGATGCTGCTCCGTGAGCAGCTCAACAGAGATCACTGCCACCAGCTCCCTGTGAGCTGCTCATGGGGATCACTGCCACCAGCTCCTCGTGGGGATCACTGCCACCAGCTCCCTGTGAGCTGCTCGTGGGGATCACTGCCACCAGCTCCCTGTGAGCTGCTCGTGGGGATCACTTCTGCCACACCACAGCAGCAGCCTCTCCCAGGGACAGCCTGGACAGGAGCCACGGGCAGCATTTCAGCTGCTGCCCTACCCAGGGAAGCACAGTGCTCAGCTAAGGCTATTGCAACAGGTAAAACATAACACCTGGTTTGATTTCCTGATCTCTGACAGCAGAAGTTGCATTTCAACCTAACTGAAGGATTTAGTACAACAGCCAGAAAGCAGTGCCCAGGGTGCAATCACTGTGCTGGGTCCCTGTGGGATGGTGGCGTGTCAGGAATGAGCTGAGGGCAAGTCTGAAAACTTACCTGGGTTCTGTCATTGCAACAGTTCTCCTGTGATTTTGTTTCCCCTTGTAAAATAAGCATTATTCTGTGCTTGGTAAAACCCTTGCAGTGGATGAGAAGCAGTGCTCTAAGTGACCTTTCACTAACACTGACCAGAGGAAGGCAGAGGCAGCGGGGCTGTTTCCATGTGGTGGCCACTGGAGTTGTTGACTGTTGACAAATTAGCAGCAAATTACTGCAGATTGGAGAGCTACAAACTCATCGCTTTCTGCAGTCCCATGAAACAATATCCAGATTGCATTGGCAGCATCAACAGTTTTCCATTCAGCTAACAAGCTGCGCAGAGATGAAGACAGCAAATTAAACTAACACGAAAAGCAGATTCCTCATTTGCATTCTCAGAAGGCAGAAGAAGTTTCCCTACTGCTTCATCATCTGCAGCATACAGGACATCCAGCTCCCTGTGCCAGGGCTCGATAGATGTTTGAATAGCAAATGCAGAACCTGCATAATTAATTGCTTTCTTCCTGATGTTAACCCCTGAACCGTGAAGTCCTGGTGTAAGCCTGCATCACTGACCTCCTGCAACACTAATGTTTCATTCCTTGAAACTCAGTGGTCTCAAAATCCCTGTTAAACAAAAGTTTCAGGCTCTAAACAAAACAACTTCTCCTGTTTGATGGTCCCTCTCTGAGAAACCCCTTTGCCAATTTTGGGGTAGTCTTTCCTTCAGGACCCAGTATAAATGAGAGCCAAAGTGGTCCCTCCCCACGGGCTGCTCTTGCAAGTCTCCAGCATGGTCTGTCCTGGCTCCCCAAGGCTGCACAGGGAGAGCAGCCAAGCCAAACCTCACTCAATTTGCCACAGTTGCTCTTATTTTTATGCTTCCACTTAATAAGCTTCTGCATTTCCCGTTTATTTTCACAGCAAAAATGTAAACCCTATGCTCAGTGTCTCCAGCTATTTGTCCAGGGCAGGATGGGTGTCTCAGCCCTGTCAGAGATATTTAACATCTCTAAGGCAAACAATGCAGATCTTTTCTACACTCTTTCATCCTTTTGCTCCAGCAAAGCATCTGAGCAGCACAGAACAGAGCAGTCCTGCAGGGAAGGCACATCTGCTCTGAAAAGATTACAAAGAAAAAACAAAACCTAAATATGTTTTTCTGCTCCAGCAAATTAAACAGGCACCTCTTTAATCACAGATTTCTACTTTTAACAAAGCTGCAGCATTAATACCTTCTCTGTTTAGTTTTTGTAGTTTTTCTGTTTCAAAAGTAGGTTATAAAACCCCCAGAAGTCTTATCCAGTTTTTTGGTTAAGGGAGGAGAAAGATGAAGTATTTTGCCGCCTTTTCTGCAATGACCCATGTAGTAGAGAATAAAGCACAAATGAAAACCCACAGATTTAAACAAATGATGCAAACAATAAGAACCAGAATCACTGCAGCAGGAGCTGCACGGCAGAACCCCCCCGACCCACACCCCACGGGCAGCGGTATCACAAGTAGGTCACGGCTCGCACTGCGAAAGGCAGAGCATCCCCGCAGCGCCTGCTCCGTGTGCTCCGCCCCAGACTGAATTGCAAAAGCAGGCAAGCCCCACTGGTACCAGCACAAAAGGCAGAGGCAAACTTGTGTGCCAACTCCAGATTCCTGCTGTGAAGCACCCCCTGGCCCCCCGCCCTTCTCAGCACCTCCCATCGGGTCCTTCCGTCCTCAGCATCCCAGCCACTGACCCGGGGCTCTGTGGTTCAACCCAGCCTGCTTTAATTTGGCTAAATCTAAGATGAGGAAAAAAAGGGTATCTGAAGGACAAAGCCACTGGAAAAATGCTTACAAGTTGTTGGTTTGGGTTTTTTTTCCCCAAGGAAAAATGGGGTCATCTTGATTCTCTTCTAAAAGAAAGCCTTCAAAGGAACATTTGAAAATCCCAGACCTAAAGTATCTCAAGTTTTGTTTCAGTTTAATCCTTATATCTTCCCCTGAACACCGACAACAGCCTCTCAGTTTTCCACAGCAAACCTGAACAAGTTGTCACTGAGTTCCTAAATAGGAAAAGAAGAGAAAAAATCTTCTGCTGCTGTTTTTCATTGAAAATTGAGAGCAAATGCACAAACCACTGGGGTGACCTGTGCATGGGACTGTTTCCTAACACAGTGCTGGGGAAGGGTCTCCTTACTCCCTCACCCAGCCCTGCTGCAGCTCATTAAAATGCTTCTTTGGGAGACAGTGTTTCAGAGAAAAGTCTTTGTGAATTTTTAATGCCGTGTGCTACTTAGCGTTTGCTGAATTCACAATTTTTCCACGCCATCTCAGCAGCATCTGCTGCAGCCAGGCGACCTGGAGCACCACACAGCCTTTCCCAGTACAACTGAGAACCTGGGAGCAGACAGATCCCAAGGAGAGGCACATGGGCAGTGCAGGGAGATGCTTCCAGACCCTTCTGCAGAACCTCGCAATGCAAAACCTCCCCAAGCCACCACCCAGGCTGAACCCGGGTTCAGGTGGGGCACTTATGGGAACACAGAGCAACAGTGCTTCTATTGGCATGCTGAAAGCCAGCAGGACAGCACTGCCTGCAGCCTCTGCACAGGGAACTGCTGCTCTCATCTCTTCTTTTCTCTCTAAGATCTTACGAAGCCCGAAGGTGATGTCTGCAGAGCAGAGGGGGCAAGCGCTGGTTGCTGGCATGAAAAACCAGCTGGGAACCCCATGCATTGTGCAGAAGGAGGAGAAAAAGGGGAATGTGGCCCATGAAAGTCAAGACACACAAGCTGTCTGACATAAGGGTGAAGCACGACCCATCTGCTTTTGGCAGAACTGAATTTACACAGGAGAGCAGTGCCACTGAGGGCCTCCAGCACTCAGGGTGATGCTTAACAGTTTCCAGGATAAACCACACTCATCTGAGCTCTCCTCTGCTTCCTCAGGCTCTGGTAACAAAATCACTGGAATTCTTTTATAGTTTTTTAAAAAGAAACAACACCAAAAACCTCCCACCAAAACCCAACAGCATCTAGATTTCACACAAGTGCCATGCCAGGAAATGCTATACAAGCTACTCATAGGAAACCCAAATTGCTAACACCTTTTTTCCCAAAGCTGGGGAGCCCTAAGCTGGGAGCATAGCCCTGCTCTATTCTGCTCAGGAGTACAGGAGTACTACAGCAGGAGTAAAGATAACCCAGCAACCAAGGAAGAAAACTCAGGAGACACTCTGCACATGGACAACTCACGGCGGGTTGCCTGGCTTGGCGATAGAAACGCTTGAGGGAACTCTGTACTTCTTTGATACACTGAGCATTATGAGCTTTAGGTAATGGAACAGGAAATGTTAGGTTTAGCCCTTGATGATATCTCCTGTGATGTTTGATCAAACCCTCCTCATGTGGAGGAGGTGATTTATTAGCAGAGATTGGACCCATTTGAAGAAAGAAGCATCCTGGTGGAGGAGAAGGCTCATCTGAGAGCTTCATCAAAGCAGCAGTTTATAGAGAGGTTTTCTGTCTCCCAGCACTACCAGCTCACATGTCAGTGCCAAACCTGCCATGAAAAAGCTTTCCAGAAAGCAGATAAGCATCATCACAGCCTTGGAGGAGCACAGCTCTCTGCAGGCTCTCCTTTGCCTGCAGGAAACCCACTAAAATTTCCTGCCTTCCCAAACTATTAGCACAGGCTGGATTTCTAGACTGGTTCCATGCACAGAGCTATGGGTGAGTTTAGCAGGATTTAGCACCCCTCTCATGAGGGACCTGTTCGCCTCTTTGTACACATGTGAGCCTGAAACATTTGTGTTTCATTTACAAAAAGAAAGGACATAACGAGCTAGGACATAGGAAACAAGAGAGTCCTTGCAAAACCAGTGGACTTGGTGAGAGTCAGGGTGCTGGTCAGGCCATGCCATGGTGCCTGGTCAGAGGATATATCTGACTGAGGGCTTGGTGACATTTAGTGTGGGAGATGACACAACATTTGCTGTTTCCTTCTATGTCCACCCTAATTAAAGAGAAGCTAATTCCAAACCATGCCTGTCTCACTCATGGAGCACACTGATGTGCTTTTGCAGAGGGAAGCTCACAATCAGCTCAGTGGTTTCCTACCTGCCCAAATCCCACGAGATGTCTGTGCTACAGCACACTGTGGCTCTTGACGCAAGATCAGCCTCTGTGAATCTGCATCGAGTGCTGCTGCAATAGCTGTGCTGTGAGAAACATTTAATCCTCATTCTTGTTTTGTAAAAGGATCAAAATGCTCAGCATGTTGACAATTCAAAGGTTTAGCAGTCCAGCATAGAAATACATACTGCAGGCTTAAAAGTTGAATACTAACATTCTAGACAGAGGGTAAAAAGAAAAAAACCCTACTCATGCTGTGCTGCAATGGCCCAGTCCTGTTCTGCACTGAGTTATGAATATAAGAAAACTGTTTTATTTTACGTTGCCTTGGTTATCCAGTACTTGCTGTATGAATACATTTGCTCAGGTCAGTGCAGGGCTCTCAGAAAACACACAGGAAGGGGGCGAGTGGCTCCAGTGATCCAGAGTTTAAGGCTCTTGATATTGAAAAGAAGGTGGATCTGTTTGCCCTGCTAATCCTTCCTTCATCTGTAGCCAGCCCCCAGCGGGTTTTGCTCTGAGCAGCCTGAGCCTTCAGCCAGGAAATGCTTACTCCGGGGATGGAGCAGGGACCTGCTGAGTGCCACGTGTGTCACGTCACCCCACGGCCCCGCTGTCAGCAGGGCAGGAGTGTCTGCTCTTAGCTGGTGCCTTGGTGTCAATAGACACCTTCTTCCTCCTCCTCTACCCAAACCCACCCTCAGCCTCCCATCAGTCTTTCTTTGCCCACTTGCCCCCTTATTAGCCCCTTAGAGGGAGGAGAAACGGGAAATGGGAAAAGCATCAGGTATCCTTCCTCACTTGGGTATTGCAAATCTGCCCTTTTAGGAAGCACCTGCAGAAACTGTCCTCCCAGGCAATCAGGCAGCCCCAGCCCTGATGAGAAGGACACGGCAAGGCAGCGAGCACAGTTGGACTGCATTTGCTGAACAGCGGTCACCTCTCCCTGGCTGCCGACCTTTAAAATGTCAGGCACCTCATTTAGAAAGCAACAATTGGGTTTGAAAAGTTTTAAGGCTCTGTGTCCTGCTACAGCCAATTTTGCAGACAGTGCTCTGCTAGAACGTCTCCCACTGCTCGGTTTTTCCTTTCCCCTTCATCTCCCCAGGATTTCAGCATTTAGCACCTCGTTCTCTCATGCTGCTCCTGTCATAGGAGGATTTAATATTCCTGACTATGGTCAGCTCCACTTCTAGAACTTCTTTTCAGTTAATTCTTCTTCCAGTTAAATGCTAGAAAACCATTTTCCTCTCTGATTTTCAGCTTACGAAAACCTTTTACAAGATCTAAACTCTGCTGTTTTCCTACAGCTAGATTACAGGATACAGGAGAGAGGAAACAAGTTCAGTTCCTTTCTTTGAAAAATATAAATATTTTATCTTGTTTTTACAGTCTTATGCAAGTACTTCCATTTATAGCACACGCTTTTTTTCCCCACTGTTTGACACACACCAAGCGTATTAATTGATACCACTATCACTCCAGCTTCAAAAGGATAACAAGACAGTTCTGCACGTGGCTGTGTTTGCATTTGGCCAAAGCCTGAGCTCCATAAAGCCCAGGGACAGATGTGCATTCCCCATTCCCTACCTCTGGTCTCCAGTTTGAAACCCAGCCAGGCAAGCTGTGTCTTCCTATCACTCAGCTTTCCAGGCAGAAATATTTCAAATTAATTCACAGCTCCTTCCTGCCCCTCCATCCTTCCTTTCCTCTTATCCCACCCCATGGGGATGTCACAGGGATTAATGAGTGTTGCACATTTGTTCTGCAGATGGTGTTGGTGCCAAGGAGGGTGGCAGCATGGTGCCATGGCAGCTCTGCAGCTGCTCCTGCCTGCCAGGGTGCAGATTGCCCCATTTAGTATTATTATTATTATTATTATTATTATTATTATTATTATTATTATTATTATACTACTACACTGAGGAGCCTATTAATGTGAATACGCTGGCAAAGATTTTGTTAAATCTTGAACATTTTGCCAGTATTAGTTCAACCTTTTCTAGAAGGTGGGGAGGGATGTATAAAGAAAAAAAAGCAACTGATGGTACTACAAAGGCGAGGAAGGAAAAGCAGCCTTGCTTAACAAAGTGTAGCATGTTTGAAAGCCTGCAAACCAGCCAGCTGGAAAAGTAACATCTCCACGATAAACAGAAAATCCTTTAGAAAGGAAAATAAGCCCCAGTGCCCTTATTTTGATTAGCAGACCAGGCACAAGCCTGTGCTTTGGTGCTGGCACAGCAGAGCAATGCACAGCTGAATCACTGTGTGCCTAAAGCACAGGTTCTGTGGGCTCCTGGAGTCAATACCTGGGCAAAAGGAAAAGAACCCCCACGTGGATGTGCCAAGCACCAGAAGCACCCAAAAACCACACTCTGATAATGACAGCAAAGCCTTGGAATCTGGCTGCTCTTACAGACTGAGGTTAGACAGCCACAGGCAGCAAGGGGCTGAAGCCACCCACATCTGCACTGTCAGGCTGGGGGCTTCAGTACCAGCATCCAATGAAGGCAGAAACTTGGCAGAAGGAACTGACCTTGGATCCAAACCCCAAGTCCAGGCTGAGTCGCTTCTTGGATCTAAGCCCAGCTCTACCAGCCCTTTAAAGTTCTGCTGAGGGGCAGCAGGAGCAGGGCCAGAGCATCTTCCTCTGCAGCTGGCACACAGCTTGGCTCCGGCACTTGGATGGCACAGACAGGTTTCACCTCTGCACTGAGGCTGCAGCAGGGTCACAGAAAAGAAAGTTCCACTCAAAGAAAAATTTAAAATCATTTTCACCTCTAAAACTTTCTGAAAGCCTTGCAGACTTTTTCCAGAGCAACACACCACCTTCCCATGGTGCAGCCCGCCAGCCATGAAACCAAAGACACTCAGGCTCCTGCTTCTCTGTCCATGAACATCCATTTCCACTCTGTGCTAACACATCCTCCCATGAAAACAGATTAACTGTTCCTGTCCCTCAGATTATCCTTGCTGGGAGGTACAGATGTGGATGTATCATTGTTTCAGCTTCAGATATGCCTTTCCCCACTGCAAGTCAGTGAGATACACCCTTCTCTCCAACGTATGTTATCTGGTACTTTAAAAGTCTGAGGAAGATAAGAGGAAGAAAAAGATACCCATGATTTATAGCTGTTCCTGGCCAATTGCCTGAACATAGGCTGCCAGAACATATTTTCTCACAATTGTCTGGCAAAAATTGCTAGCACATTACGAGGATAACTTGCAGCAGTATATTTGTTCTGGATTCAATTTTAGCCTTATTTAATTTTAATAGCTATAATAAAAAATCTTCAATAAATACAGCTGATCTGCAGAAGATACCTAATTAAAAAGGATGCCAGAGCCTAGTGCTGTCCCTTGTTCCCACAGCAACAAGAGCAGAGGAGAGCATGCAGGCAAAGAGGAAAAAGGAGTGCTTTTCTTCCACCAAGGATCTGCTCCACTTCCCCTGAGGGAACTTCCCAGGGATTAAACTTAAAGGCAAGCATAGGATAGCCCTGCTACTGAGAAAGAGAGGCAGCAATAGAACCTCTAAGTGAGATTTAGGTGGCATAGCAAGAGAAATAACGTGAGCTGAGGGTCACACAAGAAGCCTGTGGTGGTGGCAAAGGCATTTTAAGGAGTCCCCACATGCTCCTCACCTCCACCTGGGTGTGCATTGTCACCCTGCACCCTGTCACTCCTTAGTAGCGCTCTGGGAGCACACAAACCACGCCACTGCTCCAGTTCAAAGCACGGTAAAACATCCAGGCTGCAGCATCTCTCCACCAAGGCAGCACCGTGCACAAGCCCTCCTGAGGGAGATCCATTGAACACTGAGTGAACCTTTGCATAAAGTCATCTCACAGCCCCTCCACGCCTTTGAATGTAGTTTGGGAAACACTTGTGGCACTGACACACTCCCACCAAGGCAGCAGGACAAAACCAGGCTCTTTTTAAATCTCAGTTGTGGCCCATGGGCACAGAGTGCACTGTTGGCTCCAGAGCCTGGCAGTGTCCTGCTGCCCCGCACGCTGCCTGCATCCCCCTGTTAAGGGACACACTGGAGAAGCAGAGATGGTAACATGGAAGAGCAGGAAAGTAACACAGGGAACAGCAGCTGACATCCTTCACATGGATATCTAGCAGAGGAACTAGATATCACAGGGATTTAATCAAAAGGCTCAAAGCAGAGCTGCATCAAAATCTGATGCACAAGAAAGCAGAAAGCTCGTTGCCTGTCACGTGTGAGAGCAGAGCACGCTGCCTGGTGGGGAGGAGAGCTACACAAGGCAGCTGGAGCTCCACTCTTTGTAGGGTTTGACTCCCAACACTCAGAGTGCAAATGTCCACCCTAGGAGCTTGTTCCCTACACACAAGCTGTGTCCCCTGGTCACTGCCACACATCAGCTGAGTCCCCAGAGCCTGCAGTCAGCTGCACCTGTTTAATCTGCCAGAGTACGATATCCAGTCAAGCTGCAGAAGCCCTTTCCAAGCACTTTAAAATTGCATATCTGTAAAAAAACCACCAAGCCAAAACCCAACAAAACAACAACAACAAAGAAAAAATAATTAGCAGGAGAAATATTGATTTGCTGTATCTACTTTGAAAAGTTTCTCACATACAGCAAGATAAGATATTGATGAGGTAGATCAAAAATCATTAAATCCTCAATGTCCATCACTTCCCCAACTTGCCACAACAGCCAGAGTCTTCCCTTTCCCTTGTGCAGCCCTTTCCATGCAGAACAGACCTTCCTGCAGATACCCTGCTCTCCTGAAATTGGAGCACGGCACCGGGGTAAGGCTGGGCCAACACTCACAGCTACATCTCATCTCCACAAGCTCCTGGCTTCCCTGTGGCAGGGGAAGTGCCCCATTCCTCACCAAACCTGCACTGTTTATGTCCCTGTGCACGGGTATTGGGTGCTCCTGGTGCAGCCAAACCTCGGCAGACCCACGAAGTGCTTGTGGCTGCCACCTCTTGAGTACACCCAGCTATTCTGCCTTTCTCTGCCCTTTGATGTTTGCCACCCACTGACCTGAGCCAGACCACAGGGACATTCCCAGCACCTGGCCCAGATGAGGAGCTGGAATCAGTTCAGGGCTTGTGTCATGAACTCAGAAGAAATGTCAGGGCAGATTCCCATCACCAAGAAAAATATATGAATATAATATTTCAACTGAAATGGCTCTCAGGATACCTACAGCCGAGTCTCTCCAGGTCAATAGTCCCCATGCTCCAGAAAAACCAGGGCAAGAACCACCACTTTTAAGGCACTATCAATAAAGCTTACATTTTCTAGGTAGGGTTTACAAGTAGGTAATAGCTCCATAAGTGTTTTATCGTGCCCTTTGCTGGCTGTCGTTGTGCCAGGTACACACATTTGCTGTGCAGCCCCCAATTAAATCTCTCTACTTTGGCTCTGGAAAGAAACATCTTTAAAAATCCTCACAGCTAAATGAGCAGCTTTTCAAAGTCTCCTTGGTAAACCACGATCCCTTATTCCCACCCTCCACAGCTTGCAACATGATCATTAAATCTTTTACAATAATATATCCCGTTTACTCCTGTCCAGCTGAAGCCTCTAATGAGGCTTGCAGAAGAAAACACCCATCTCCCAATCCACAAAGGGAAGAGGAAAATAAACTCCATCTTCTTTGGGTTGCTTCGCATGTCAGACCTTAATCGGCGCACTTCAAAGCCAGGAGGAGCCTTTGGAAACGCTGCCCTCTGGATCAAATGCTCAGCCCCAAATTGCCAGGCTGAGGCAGTAACCCCTGCTCCATGTCCCCTCCCTGCATCTCTCGGGGACACTCACAGCTGCTGTTTGTCTGCAGCTTGCTGTACTAAAGGAATTGGAGGGAGGAGCTGAGAGACAGAATGGATAGAGCAGGAAAAGAGCATTGCCTGTGGAAATGCACAGGCTCCATCAGGCACACAGAACCCACCCTAGAGCTGAACACAGCCACCCTGCCCCACTGCCCAGTGCGTGGAGCAGAGCCCAGACACGGGCATCTCTTTGCCCTGCCAGAGCAGCACTTACTGAGCACAGAGAGCAACAGCTCCTGAGGGCAGGAGGTTTGATGGACCACAGGAAGATACTCGTGGGCAGGCAGGTCTGAACCTCTAACAGGGACAAACACAGACAGCAAGAAGGCTCAGCTGAGGGGTCAGACTGGAAATCCCTGTGTGGGGCAGACTGGTGAGTGGTTTCCAAGGCAAAAGCTCTGATCTAGTCTGCTCCTCCACATCTGAGCACTCTGAGTGTGGTCCAGCAGAGAGCAGAGGTCAGCAGTGGCCCAAGGGCTGATGCTTCTGCCCAGACAGTGCTCATAGGACGATGACCCTTCAGGTCAGCAGCATCCTCTAAGTTTTTAATGGACTGAGGCATAGCCCAATATGAAAGTGTGAAAGCCTGTGTGTTTGGGTGTCTGACTGACTCTGAGGTTCAAATCGATTTATTGCCAATGCAGAAATGTCAGGAAGCCTTGAAGGTTACAGCAGTTAATGGCTTTTACCATGGCTTTCTCTCAGCAGCTGAATTTTTGAGAAAGAGTGGAAAGAAAGGCTCAGCAGCCATGAGAAGGGATGGTGCAGGGCACAAAGGGCAGCCAGGAGCTGCCAGCACAGCCCTGGGGTGGACCAATATGTGATTGAATATACTTTACAAGGCAGCAAGCACCACAGGCAGCAAGCATGCCTGAAGGAGGCCAAATATTAGATAAAGATGATTTTCTAAGTTTTTCTTTAACTCAGGTTTGATACTCTAGCTGCAGGTTTTACAGCAAAAGGGCAAGGAGACACGAGATGGCCACCTGCAAAGTACCTTAAATAATGAGGAAAGGGCATTCTGCACAATATCAGTCAGGCACCTGAGCTATCAGATACCAGCTGAAGTGTCAGCAAGCCAGTCGCACTCTGTCTAAACAGAGGAATATTCCCAGCTCATTATAATCCCCCCAGTCCCATTCCCTGCACGTAGTGGTCACACTGAGACCAACAGTGCCCCCATTGCCCACTGTCCATGAGGGATCTCACAGCACTTTTTATTTTGGTTGTCTGTTGTCTCAGCAGGAAAAGGCTTTAGGAATAGGACAGAAATAACAATTTTGGGCAGTGATGGGCCATAAATTGATGCTGTGCAGAAATGGGTGGAATATGGGCATTCCTGTTGTAGAAATAAAAGTTTATGTGCTGTCACATCATTGACTCGAGTTCTTGGGGGAGTTTCTGGGCTGAATCCAAACCTTGCCCAGCTCAAACCTTCTCTGGCTTAAGCCTTGCACTAAGCAAACCACGTGTGGGCCCTGATTAAACCAGGCTGCTGCATAACTCAGCCTGTAGCACATGAAGGTGCAGTTATTAATGAAGTCCTAACCCAGTGCACCCAGATCAAGGTCTGCTCTGCAGAATCAAGGTAGTCCAGCCAAAAAAGAAAAAAAATTATTCCTCCCCTTGATTCTACCATGAATTTGCTAACAAGAAGTGACATGAGAAGAAAAACAGGTCCTAAAAACCTCTCAGTTCTTCACTTCTGCTGCACAGAGCGTGCACCAGACACCCTCACATCTTTGAAGAATGAAAAAAGCAGCCCTGAAAGGGCAGCTGGGCAGGGCCCTTTCAAGCAGTCAGTGATGAAAATCAAATCACACAATCTTTTCCTAGGTTCATAGTGATAAAGAGTGGATAGAAGGACTGGACACATCTAATGGCAGCCTGTAGAGCAGGGTCAGCAGCCACCTTTCACAATTCCTACACGATCTCAAAATTCATCATCTGGTGGATCGGTTTGTTTATTATTTTGGGAACAGCATGTCCCAGTTCAAACAGATGTCATCCCTTCCAAACCATGTGCTGTGAACTTTGCAAGGACTTGGAAGGGTAGCTGAGAGAGTTTGGGAATAATACAGGAATCCAAATAACTGAAAACATATTCAAACTTTCTCCTTGTAAAGAAAGGTCATTGTGCAATCTTACAAGGTGCTTTTTGATTGTCACATGAAATCTAGACTATTTAAAAGCAAATCTTTTTTTATTTACTTAAAAGAAAAACATTTAGACTGGTCATCTGTCATGGAAGAACCTATCAGATTTATCCATACTTACAAAACCTGATTCATCAGTGAGTTTTTCTCCTTATATGTAGGTGGCTGCTAATACTGGTTTTGTTATGCAAGAATTATAAATATTCTCACTGAGAACTAATGACTTAATTTAGATGCACCAGCAGGATACAAATAGCTCAAGGTTTTCCCAGCACATGAGGAGCAGTAGCCATGCAGAAGGTAATTACCTGGGCCTAGAAATAAGTGGTTTTGAAGAGTGATAGACCATTAAGGCAGGGACTGCAAAACACCCAAGAGCTCACAGTAAAAGCACAAGTCACCATAGGTGAAGGCTTGTGACTGTGGCAGGAAGAGTTATGTGTGCAACAAGAGGCTTGTGAGGTGTTCAGGGTCTTTTTATTCTGATATTATTTATATGTATATGGAGATATCAGTGCCCTAACTTGACATCTTTTAAAGATCCAAAAAAGCATCCAAAATTACAATGCCTTAATTTTTCTTCCTTGATGCCTTGAAAGCCATGTTATCAAAGTCCAAGTTGCTTACCACCATTGAAGTCCTCTGCAAGAGTGTTTTCTGAAAAGGCCTCAAATTCATGGAGGAAGGGGGGAAGATAAGTATTTCAAGTCTTAAAAACAACTTGTGGACAATTACCATGCTAAAAATGGGGTCTTTGGATCATCTGTTCGCCAGTGATAATTTTCTCCATCCCTCTCTCTATAAATTTCTCTGTACTCCCACACTTCCAGAACTGAAGAGGCATTTTCACTCCATTTTGCCCCAATTTCTATACTAATAACTCAACATCAGCAAGGAGCACTCTCAGAGTGAAAGGAGAAGGAAACATTTACACAGTGACCTGAGTCTGGTTGCTGTGAATTTGAGCTCTAAGCACATCCACAGACAAACACAAATTTCTTCCTAATTCAGGCTCACTAGAGGGAGTCAAAATAATTTCGCCAAGCAGGGTCTGGAAAAGGTGGGTAAGACTTTGAGAGCTATTACCACTAAACATCCTGCAAATTCCCCAGATCCTTAAAGGCCTCAGAGGAACTGTCTCTACAAACAAGGCACTGAGGACAGGCACACAGCATTTGTGAAGGGCTGGAAATTGCTGGTAGCTTCACCCTCGTGTTCTTTTGGAGACACACTGCACCAGGATTCATTCAGCCCTCTCCTGCTGCTGAAGGCCCAGGACTCTCCCTGCTCTCCTACCACCATCCCTTCATCAAGAAACATGATCCATGGCAGAAACCTCACTCCCTTTGTGTACTGGTGGTTAACAAGACTGATTTCTACTCAAGTGACACTTATGACAGGCCTTCTTGAACATTATGGAACTTGAGTTCTTGAACATCTCAGGCTGAGGCTGAGAGATGTGCCTGAAGCTTTTCATTTGCTCAGGGTTTTTTTTCTGCCCTTTTCCAGCTTCTGAGGCCTGTGAGGTCCCTGTACCAGGGGGTCAGCAGTGGCACCACGGCCACAAAGCCACTGGGCAGAGCAGCACTGCCAGGTCATGTGTAAGCAGCAGAGCTTACTCTGCTCACAAGGGCACAACCCCACTCACAGCTGACCAGTCCTTGGCCAGTTTGTCATGATGCTGATGGGCAAAGCTATTTATTTTCCCTGCTTGCCAGGAGCTGTCTGTGTGCCCCATGGTTTGTAGCATAATTTGCTATGAGGCTTGTAACACGGGGATGTGCAGACCTTTCCTTACACAGAATAGCAGCATAAATCTCATGTAATGAGCTCTTAAGTGACTAACAGATATCTGTGTGCAGCTATTTAAAGGACAAGCCCTACTGGGATTGGAATGGGCACAATGCCATTGCCCTCATGGCTCTTAACCAAAAAGCCCTTTCCAGCCACCAATTCCTGCTTCATTCATGCTTTATTTTTATCCTTTATTAGCTCTGCTACGTCCTCTACAGGCCTTCAGGTGGTCATTCAGATCAACTGAAAACTGAAACCTCTTAGCATTTGTACTCTGGATTCCTTCTCACTTCATTGTATTTCATTTTTGATAACAGAAGCTATTCAGGACAGCGTGTGCTGAATGGCTTCATACCCATCCACACCTTCTCTAGATATGACAATTTCCAGGCAGAACTAGAACAGCATGGGCTCGTTCTTGGTACAGAAATCACAGGGACAGCAGGGATAGAAAGACACCAAGCTGACTGAACCACAATACTACCTCCTCACTGGTCACTATCAGGTGAAATACTGCACCACTGCCAGCTCCTCCTGCCATTTTCTGTAGGTATTTTATAACCATATGCCGAGCTTTTGGCATATTTCATTTTGCACCTCTCATCTTCCAGGACAGAGGTCCAGAGGCAACCACCTAACCCCCACTGCCCGGCAAATCAGACTCAAGGATGGGTCAGACTGATGGCCATTTCCATGAACAGGATCTAATAATTACAGCAAAACCCACCAAACTAGACCACAGATTAAAGCTGGATGCACTTCACGTTTAGTTACACTCAAGGCATGGGGGTTGGGTAGTTGCAGTGAGTTGGAGATTTCCAGATAAACCATCAGTTTTGGGGAAGATGCATATCTATAATGAATCATTAGCAGATAGGCTGTTCTGTCAAAATAAAACTCTTTTAATCTTTCAAAGAGAATCCTGGGCTATTTAATTGATTAGCAGCTTTCTAATGAGAGGATTAAGTACACAGTAGATAACTCAGATGATTGACAGCTCTGCTGCACCAGCCTAAAACAAGATGCCTCCGTTTTCCCAGCACATGCCAATTAAATGATTAAGTATTGTTTACTGGGACTGGGAGGATTACAAGACAGTAGGTGGATTTATTAGCAGAGAAAGGAAAAACACTCCTACACAAAAGAAAAAGATTATTTTGAATGACTAACAGCCATGCCCCTGCAAAGCATGACTAGAGCTAACCGAGTAATTCACTGTCAGCTTGCACCCCAGCCCTTCTCCCTTTTTCAGACCATTTGTCAGTTTATGCAGTTACCTCCATTGTGCTCATCATTTCCAGGTGTCTCATGCAGACCATTTTCTGAGTTTATCATGTAGATAGTTGTAAATCCAACTGCTTGATATTATCACTGGGGAAAAGGTTGGGAGCTTAGCTCATTATAGACAGAATCTCACTTCTCTGGAGCAGCAGACCAAGATGTCTTTTAACAAGCAAGAGCTGCTTCATTAGCAGCCTTTTAGTACATGTGGGCACTGAATCAAATCACCTAAATACAAGTACCTGAACATGGCAGGGGCAATAACGTGGTTTAGCATCTTGCAGCAAGAACATCCAATTTTACGTGAATTAACAATTCATGTGGAGAAGGTTTGGAAGAAAGGGGGAGGAGAGAGATGCTCTTAAATTCGCTCCATCAGGCTCCATAGTTACTGCATCTGAACCAGCCACGCTGCTTTAACACAATATGTGCCATTTTTACCAGGCTGGGGAAAAAAAAATCAAGATGCTGAAAAGATTTCCAAATTTATGACCTCTTGACTGCACATTAAATGACACTGCTCCTTAATCTTACAATCTCTTCCTTTGCCTTTTAGGTGACCCTCTAATCATCTGATCTCTGCATGGAAAAAGTTAACTGAGATGTCCTAGTTAAACCAGATGTGGAGAGCAGAAGTTTTGTTCAGATTTTCCCCTGCCCTATTTCCATAGGGTTCCTACACAGAACTGTATAAGTGACTTTAGCACAGCTGGGGAAAGCAAGGGTTGCCGGTTCTGGGTAAAGCTGCCAGCACTCCCTGCCCTGGGAGTTCTCTCCCCACTATGCCACCATCACACAGCACTGGATAATGATCCATCTCTGCTGGTTAATTAGAAGGAGCAAAGTCCCTGCCAGACAGGAACCTCTGCAGGTGTGGAGACCACAGAAGCATGTTAACAGAGTAAAATATTTTGGTAATCTGTGGACTTGTGTTTTTAACAGTCTGTCCAGGGCTCAGGGCCCCATCCTGGGATTCTGACAAAAATGGAAAGTGTGAGATTTTCATTTTTCCACAGAGGGCTATGCACAGCACCTGCTGTGAGACATAAAAGCAGCAGACTGATGCTTCCACTGTTCCTTGGAGCTGAAACAGGTAAAGCCATGAATAGGCTGAATTTCAACAAATCAATAAATTAAAGTCCAGAATGTCAAAGAGAAAATTGTGAAAAAGAGATCCCCAGGGATATTAAATACAAAGATATTACCTCTGGCTCTGGAAACCTTTGAGCTCTAGTTTTCAGAGAGGCTGCATCAAGGGAAATATTCTTGCACATCTCCTGCAGCAGCTGCTGTGAGCTGCAGGAGGCTGGAGAGTGGCTGTGGGGAGCTGTGACCCCAAAAGGCTGCAGAGGAACACACTGAGCTAATTACAGTGAGTGGCAAACTCTGTTATCCAGAGTTCAGCAAATATGAATGGCTGGTGAAACTGGCCATCATGACTAGCAAGTGTTGTGTCAAGAAAAAAGCAGCACCTAAATAAACGTGAGGAGAACCATTGCAGGGTGTACAGTGCTTCAGAGGACAGCCCCAGGATCACAGAGACAGCCCTGCTCCCAGGGATGGGAGAGCAGTGACACCCAGACTGACATATGCTCCAGTGTGTCACCTCGCAGGAGCCAGCCTGGGGGTAGAGGTGCCACTTAACTCCAGAGTGCCTGTGACAGCCTGTCCTCCAGCTCCCAGAGAAAGGGAAGGGCAGCATTAGACCCATGGGGAGCACCCACTGTGCTGCCCAAACACTGGAGCTGCAAGTCACCTGCACTGCAAGCAGCGAGAGTGGGAGCAGAGGTGGACATAGCTCCTTCATCAAAGAGCATCTGGCCTTTCTTAAGAGACCCAGCTGTTCTCCCTGCAGTGCCCATCGAGGGTCAGGAGAGGCAGCACAAATTTCAGAAGAGCAATTGCCTTCTCTCCCTGTGCTCCGTGGCGTTGGTCCCCTCACCCCCTGCTCTCACCCTTAGCAATTCAAATCTGCCCAGCACCATCTCTGAAGTCAGCCTGGTGCCAAGAGCATCAACTCATTTTTTCCTCTCCAGTCTCCTTGCATCACACAACTGCTCAGTTTTTCTAAGCAACAAATTTCAACGTCTCATTACTCTGTCGGTTGCCATAACCAAGTGCCCACAGTTACATGGCATTTGCTGCTTATTTGTGAGCCAGCTGACAGCACCCTCCTTACCCAGGGGCAGCAAGGATGCACATCTATGGGCACCTGCAGAGATCAGGTGTCTCCCTTTTAAAGCTGGAAGGGAACAAACAAACTCTCCCTTGTGCTCCTCTGCACAACCCTCCCACGTGTCCCTCTGCAAACACACACAGTATTGATGCATATTTAATTTTCTTCTTGTACAACAGAGAAAGAATAGATACTAGCTCTTGGGATTTTATCTAGGAGCTAAAATTAAACTGCTTTTCAGGGCAGAGAAAGATCCTGGGACTGGACCCATTGACTCTTCTTTCCTTAAGCTTGTTATCTTACCAGTTCCCTCCTTCCAAATCATTTAATGAAGATTCATCCATGTAATTCCCCATGTAAGGACTTGGCTGGGCTCAGTGCTGGTGTTCAGCTTTCCACAGGCACAGACTGACAACACACATCAGTATGTGTTGCTCTTTGAGGTGTGGGTCCAGTCCCTCAGGAACCAAATTACTGATACTCACAAGTTAGGTCTGCTTTTCAAAGCTACTTCAAGATTGCCAAGGGGTGGATCCTCATTTGTCACTTACCTGTGATTTATTTTTATACTGTTTTTGTGAAATTGCACTAAATCTGGTGGATTCTGCCATGCCAACGTGCACATCATTATCACTTCTGCTCTAAGAATATAATTTCCAAAATAGTAACAAAACATTTTCTGATGTTTTGACTGTATCAGCTTCAGACCCAGTAAGCTAAATGACATTTAAACATTTGGATGTTACTATCAGGAAAAATGGTAATACTGACAATAGTCCAATCAAGAAATGTGAAGTATGAATGCACAGACTTACCATTTTTGTCAGCTCTTCTGAAAATCTAGAATTGAAAGAGAGAGAGGGAAACATGTTTACTGTGTTGTCCAGCATGAGGGGGTGAAGCCCTTTGCACCAGGACCACGTTCAGCCCCCCACACAGGGCAGCTTCAAGTGCCCCAACCCCTCAAGACTCAATTCAGGTGCTTCACTGAGCTCACCCTTCCCAAGACTCAGCTGATCTCCCCCAGGGCAACTTGATGGACAATCACTGCCAGGGTGCAGTACAAACATGGTCTCGTCTGGAATAACTGGTGGAGATGCTTTCTGCCCTTCCAGCACCTCCCTCACTTAAGAAAGCTGAAACCGTGGTTCCAACACCAGAAAAATACACACTAGAAAAATTACAACAGCTGTGCAGCCAGCCCAGACAATTTCTCTGGAGTCAATAAAATCTCTTAAAACAAGTTTCACAGCTCTGCACTTCTGAAAAAAAAATCATTTACAACAATTTTTTAAAAAGCAAGTCTCCTGCGTGGGAAGGAGATTATATTTAGACTTAAAACTACAGTGTGGAGGAACAGCCCACAGAGAGGAATCAAATAGCCATTTCAGAAGGAAAAAAATTGCAATAATGTGTAGTACTGTAGAACTTGCCAGGGAGAAAGAGAGCAGAAACAACTGCTATTTTTCTCACCAGTCTCATCTGAGGAATAGTTCCCTAATACTGATACCAAAATCAGTTGGCCACTTGGAGGGTCCCTGCTCTAATCAAGTGTTGGGTAAGCAGAGTTTTTATCACACATTCTGATTAGGCATTCATTAGTTATCCCCACTTACTTAATGCATATGTATTACTTTATTTTACATATTCACACCCTTATCAGAAGTCCTTATATGGATCTTTGGGGTCCATGTCTGGTGTCCTATTTAGGTGGCTGTTTCTCGACCCCCACTTTTGAGTAAGCACGATATCTTTGTTTTGCATAACTTCTACTTCGCCAGCCTTGCAGAGCTGAGCTGGCACCCTGCTTGTGTTTTGCATGACTTCTGTGTGCCTAAGTTACATCCTTCATCTCCTTCTCCAGGGCTGTGCTGTTCTGCTCTACTGTCCTTGCCAACACAATGCAATTAATAGCAAAAGGCTTGTGCAAAGGCTGGAAACTTACGGGTTCCTGCCGAAAATGGCCACTAGCACAGGTCATAAATTACCAAAAAATTAACGTGGGCACAAAAGGTAAAATATTCTCATCATCTCTTCAGGCCTGACCCTATTAATTTGAGCAAGAGCAGAGATTTTAGTTGCACAAAGAAATTTCCCTGAGGAGGGAATAAAAGCACCAGCAAGACAGATCAGAGTCAGCCATAAAACAGAATCTCATATTTTCTGGGTCACAAAACCATTAAAAAAAATAAAATATCAGAAGAGAAACTGCTGCACGAAACAAGAACCCCAAGAGACAAATTGAATTGCAGAATATGCTATTTCACTGAATATGGCTTAATTAAGGAACATTAATCATTCTTTTGTCCGAAGTTCTTGTGAGGCTATGCAGCCCGGGGCAGAGTCAAAGCAGGACTTTCTGGTGTGCTTGAGCAGAGGCAAAACCCCTCTGCCTGAGCCAAACCAAAGTGTTGGGAGTCATGAAACTGCCTGCAAGGATTACAGCTTGTGACCACACCAAAACTCCTCTTGTCCTGACCTCTGTTTTTTAAGAGCAATTAGAAGTTTTGGGAGGGAAAATCCTACCTCTCTCCATTCAGATTTCATTGAAGTTAAATATGGGTTTTGAAAGGCCAGCCAGTCATGGCTTGTCTATGGGAAGAAGGAATAAATCACAGCAGGACCCCAGCAAACTGTGTGGCTTTAGCACACATCCCTCACCTGTGCTCAGTATGCCCTGCCCACTGCATGAAATATTCCTCTTTTCATGGCTTGGACAGCCCAAATCCTCACTCCTCATGAGCACCTCCAGATGAGGTACTTCTCTTCCTGGATGCTGATTATTTCTGGGCTTTTTGTTTCATCAATACATCCTTCTGTTGCTCTTCCCACTGCTTTGAAACCAAGGTATTACAGCCAGTCTAACACAAAAGCAGCAGGGCCTGTTTTAAGGTCCCATGGGAGATCACAATCCCACTAAGCACAGCTGGCAGAGGGAGAGTGGGAAGGCAAAACCAATAGGTAAAATGTAGATTAAAATGGGAGAAAGGCTCAACCTGCAGTGCTCTGCTCCATGGAGCTGTTAACCTTGCAAGGAATACTTGGAGCAACAAGAAAAAATTTAAGAAATGGAAGAAATGTTTAGAAATTGAAGTATTTATATCCAACTTCACTAAGTGAACATTTTAGGGCTTTAGCTCTCCCACATACTCCCTGAAGTATGACTATTTGTAAATGAACGTGTTGATGAAAGATCACATCAGCTGTGTTACTTATCAAAGTTTATTCTACAGGACCGAGGTGCTTGGTTTTTTTATTGCTAATGAGCAGGATTTATTCTTTCAACTTAATTGAACCACCTACAATTTTCACACATTAAAAAAAAATTAAACTGGGACACCTGGAGGGAAAAAACAATTGAAGACAAAGTAATCTGTCAGCACAGGCAGGCACTGCATCAAGGTATGAACAGTGGAATGAGCATTGGGAGGCTGATAAAGATGTAATATAGTCTGTGATAGCTTGGCAGTGCTGCCAAAAATGCTGCTGCTGTGAGGACCCAGGATTTATGTTCTAGCTCAGCAAAGAAGAGTGCCCTCCCCCACACAGCCCGAAGACACCCTCTGCTCAGGTCTTGGATTAGTGGTTCCACTGCGGGAAGGAGGCGGTGGGCTTTCTGTAAGGGAAAGGTGTAAGATCTGGGGATGGAAGGGAAACCACAGCCCCTCACAGCTCCCCTATGGACCAGAGAGCAAACCCTTAATGGTGCCAGGCTCCCAGGGAGCTGGGGGCAGTGACAGCTCCCACCAGCTCCAGAAGAAGGGAATACAAGTCAGGATGCTGCGTCATCTCCGAGGCAGAGGCTGCAAAGCGCATCCACCCCGCAGCCGCTCTGCGGGCTCCCAGCAGCTCCGTGGCTGACATCCTCACTCAGCAGCAAAGTCACTTACACTTAGCCAAGGCAGCAGCCCGGGAGGTCAGCGAGAGAGGAGGTAATGAAATATGGATGGAGAAGGGCCCTGTCCTGCCAGGCCCCCAGCAGCAATTGGCTTCCTGTGCCTGCACCCGGCCGAGGACCATCCCATGGGCGAGGGCCTCGCGGAGCAGGAGCCGCAGCACAGCCTGACCAGGGATGCTCTTTCCGCTCCATCACCCCCGGCTCTCCAACCATCGGGGCAGAGCACGGATTTCAGACGGTAAATGGGAAATTATCCACTTCAAGTACCGCAGCAACCGTCTCCCCCATCAGCTGTGCTTTGAAGCTATTAAGCACAACTCCTGAAGCACAGGCTAAGTCGCACAGTGAGCCCACAGGATGCCCACAATATGGGCATTAACCCATTTTATAGGATTTATACAGGCAATGCACGCAGTTTGCTGTCTGTGGCACAGTTAACCCATTTACCAGAGGTTTAGATGAATATAAACACTATTTTCTCTAGAGCAAAGAACTTTTGTCAAGATTTCCAATAGGTTTTCTCTAAATATATGTTTTTGCTGTCGACTCAAATGGCTACTACAGATATTTGACTGCCAGAAGTAAGCAATTCAAAACCCTGGTGGTAATAACAAACTTGAAAAAAAAATTATGGCTTCAAATTTAAACATTTAGTTCTGCCTTCTCGAAGCTCATGGATGAGAACATGCCACACTGGAGGCTGCTTAATGAAGGTTTTCTCACGAATTTTATTAAGTTCACAAAAGCACTCCCCTAAGAAGCCCAAGAATTATTACAGGCTTGTAGAGTTTATTATCTCTTCACCAGGTTAATATGGTGTTGATTTAAAATAGAATGCAGCTGAGCTGAAATTTTATTTTCCACCATAATCTGGGT
Source organism: Aleadryas rufinucha (assembly GCA_013397815.1). NCBI lineage: Eukaryota > Metazoa > Chordata > Aves > Passeriformes > Aleadryas > Aleadryas rufinucha. Next base: position 580,121 of record VZTH01002655.1, read on the forward strand.
GCAGAGTTGAGGACAAACATAACCATGTCTCATGCACGAGGAAAGCCTATGGATGAGAAGGCATCCAGAGATCCACATAGACCTAAAAAATTATTAATCCTCTCACTATATACCTGCATTCCTGTTTTTTCTTTCTGTTCCTCTCCCTACAAGTCTTGACACTTCCTTTGGAGTTCAGACAAGGTTTTATATCAGGTATGGCCTTTAGTTCTCTGACTTGAGGCACCAGTAGGAATTTCCTCTTCTACAGCCTCTCTCTGTTGCTCTTTCTGGTGATAATGTGAGGAAATAATGACCTGAATGTCACTTTGGACTACCTCTCTAGACATCCTCAGGCTAATGAGCATTCCCCATGCAAGGAGAAGGGCTTTATTTTGGTGTTTCAGTAAGGAATACGCCACTGGTGTGGAAATACTGTCCGATCTGCAGTGGTTCCCCACAAAACAAGGCTGCTGCAGAGCTCCAGGTCTCTGGGCATTTTCCCACTTCAAAGCAATCTTTCTTCTTTTTCCCTTCCTCCCCAAGACAAGAGCAGCTGACACCATGTCCCAGCCTCTGCTTTCACTCTTACCTTCCCTTTAGACTTTACCTAGCTGTCCTAAAGAAAAGTTGCATGAGAAAGGTAAGAGTTGCATCGGATGTTCTGACCTGCTGATGTTCAGCACCAGAAGTTACTTTTCCATTCAGCTTCATTTCAAGCACCCAGTTCCAAAGCCCTGAAGATCAGAGGAGAAAGGAAGGACTCTCCTGTGTGATTCTGTACCTTACAGTGAGCAATTCCTGAACGAAGAGAGCCTGGCCTGCCCTGGCCCTCCTCTCCAGCTGTGCCTGCAGGCACGGCTCAAGGGAACGATATCAAACCATGGATTTCACAAAGGAAGGATTGAAGAGGAGGAAAATAGCTCTCCCAGTTCCCTCAAAGGGACAAGGTAAACAAGGACAAAGGAAGGGGAATGAAGCAACCTTAGGAAAAAAAACCCCAACAAACAAAATGAAAGCAGAAGGAAAAAGGTCAAAACACAAGAGATCAAGAAGGGGTTCCTGGGATTCCTGTGTCTGCAAGAGCCTTACTATTAAGGGCTGCACTGGAAATCATGTCATTGACAAAACAGCTGGAAAACTGGCAGTTCTGGATCTACATTTGGAAATGCACCATTGGCACAAACGAAACTCTCTGTATCTTCTATCCAGACACCTCACTCAATCCCATGGGGCTGAAGAATCACAAACCAGATTAGAAACATAAGAGAGGGTGCAAGAGAAGCTGTAAGAAGGAGAGATGGATTTGAAGTTATCTTTCTGACCCTGTCAAAGAATAAAAAAGTCAGATCTGGGTCAAAATTAGTTTCCAGCAAAAGACAGAGTGGATAAAACAGAAAGCTTCATCTGACCTGAAATGAATGGAACTGTATTCCTCAGGAGTGTTTAAAATGAAGCCCAAAATCAATGCATTTAGTCCCCATCAGCAAGAAAGGAGGCAGGGAGGCGAGTGCTGCTTGGGGCTCACAGTCCTGCCATGGGGATGCTCACCCATACCCAAGGCTGATCCTTCCTTTAGATGCCAAGCAGGAGATGAGCTGTGAACCAGATGGAGCAACTTCACCTGCAGCTGCTGTGACTGCCCAGGCCTCACGTGCTCTGGAGTTCACACCTCTGCTGTCAACACGGGCTTTTGGCAGTGACAGGCAGGCAGGAAGAGATGAGCAAGGACAGCTGGTCAGCCAGCTCTGAAGTACTCCCAGACAGAGCAGTACCTGCCTAGACATTTCCTACCCCTTGAGAGCCATTCTCCTCAGCTCTGTGCTGCACGTGCACTCACACTCAGCAGATACGACCTCACACTGGCTTACCCACAGAGCACACACACCCACAGAATATATCCTCCTTCTCATAAGTGTTGTGACATTGAGGATTTGTTCTTGACTGGAAATGCCACTGTCTCCACGTGTGGACTGGAGCAGCACTGTGATGATTTTTAATAAAGGGGGTTTGTCCTCATGGGTGCAGAAAGCATCAGATGTCCTGTGTCCACCCACAGCGTGTGGTGTGAGTGGGAATACCTGCAGCAGATGTCACATGCTGCCAGCCCTGAGCCTTGGTCTCCTGCAGCTGGAGCAGACCCAGAGAAGGCACCTGAGGGTGGGCACAGGATGGGTACAGACCCCTTGCTCAATCCCAATCCCTTATGATGATTTGACCAATGTTGTGAGAGCTGACCATTCAATTCAAAGTGATGTTTTCCTGGTTCCTAGAGTGACACATCACCTCCACTTGTTCTACTGCCATCTCTGAAGACCATCTCTCCTTCCATGGTTTTACTTGCTGCCTAATTTTGGTAATGCTTAGGACTTAAGTATCTTCATTAGATTTTTACCAGGGTTCAGTTAATCTGCAACTTCAGCTACTTTTACCTTTGGAAACCTATAGCTTTGAGTTGAACTAATAAACATAATTCAACCTTTTTTAATCCTTTACCTAAAAGGCCAGAGGCAAAATAAAAGAAAAACACCGAAGCCAGCCCAAAGTTAAGATTCATCTTCCAAGTAGCAGTAGCCAGGTTGATGGCAGAGGACATCTTACCCCTTGTTGTGTTTTGTTCTTCTTCAGCACTCAGTTTTGCCCCACATCAGCACAGTTGAGTTTCTTTGGTGAAAAGAGCACAGGGAACTTTGTTCTGACACACCAGCCACCCTCATGGAGGAGTCAGAACAAGAACACTGGGGATGGATGAATTAAAAGAAAGCCAGAAGAGGAAGAAGAAGTGACTAAGATACTATTAGTGTCAGAGCCATTTTATCTAATTCATAACCAAACCCAAGCTTTCCCCTCCTCCCCCAGGCCCAAGGAACTGCCTACATGGCACACCAGCTCATGAAAACGTGTTAGCTAAACATAAAATCTTACAGGTCTTTTACTTCATCCTCCCCCACCGAGAATCCTCGCTGCTGCATGGCTGGGACTCACTGCTTCCCCAGCACATCCATCAGCAAAAATGTGAAGGAGTTAAATGGAAAACAGGTTATCATCCCTGAGCATTCAGTGGGATGCTTGTTACTTTCATGCTAATGTGTGAAAATTAAGCTAAATGCGTGTTCCCGTGTTTAAACCCTTTGTATGAAAGGGGGGTCTCGCAGTGCACTTGAAGAGCCCATTACAGTGAAGCCACAGCTTCAATTGGCGCTGCTATTGTGCCTGGAGAAAAAGGAGAAAATCAAGTTCTAAGGCAGGAGGGGAAAAAAAAACCCCTAAGCCCTCAAATCTTACATTTCCAGAATCCGTTTCTACTTTCAGCAGGTGAGAAAGAGGTCCCAGCAGCATTGTGAAAGAGAAAAATGATCAGGAGCTGCACACCCACTTCTATTGTACTTCCCACTGAAATAATACAACGCTCTACTGTGTTTCCCATTCTGAAAGTTCATGGCTCTTTTCCTAAGCTCAAACCTCAAAGTGGAAAAAAAAAATCATTTAAAGATAGTAAAACTGAATGGATAAGATATAATTTTGGTGGCAAAACATTCCCAACTAAAGAAATATCATACATAAATTTAATATATGAACTTTGCTTCCTAATTGCATTTATGCTCTGAAACTCAGATTTCCAAATTGTTGTAAAATTTTGGCAATTTCCGGGCAGATTGAAAAACAAAACAAGCCAAAACCAAACCAATCCAATAAAAATAGGAAAAAAACCCAGGAACTCCCCCCTGAACAAATTAATTTCAAATACATAAGGGGTGTGAGTTGCACTCGTCCTTTCTGTTTTCCCTGGAAGCTCGTTCCCCCAGCCTGCAGCTGCCCACCTGCCAGCCCCTGCCACTGGGCACGATCATCCATCAAGTGCTCTGCTCTCTGAGATGCTTTCGGCAGCCCACTAGAGACGATGGTTCCTCAGGGAACCAAAATGCCTTTCAGCTCAGGGTTCTCAGGGGCAGGATGAGTTTCGGACTCCCCAGCCCCTATCAATGCCTACGAGTTCAGCAAATTATTTACAAAATGCAAGGGCTTGCCTGGAAGAGCTACTACTGCCTATCCTATCTCCGAGGAGAGCACGAGTTATCCTTTACTACAGCCAATGCCTCAGTAGTTTATTTTTGCATTCACTACTTTTTTTTTCTTTTTTCTTTTTTTTTTTTCTTTTTAGGCTAGGAGATAGCAAAACAGAGGATCTATGTGTTTAATTACTAGATGCTGCAGAAAGACTGTAATTACACCATTTGCACTCCGGCTGATTCCACCCCATTCTCCCAATTCATTTAAGTGCAAACAGCCTCGTTAGCTCCCTAATCAGAAAGTCTATAAATACAGCAATCGAGGCACCAAGCACATCCCTAGCAGCCCCCCCAAACCAGGATTAAGGATCCACAGTGCATCCTCATCCCAGCTGGTCCAGGGGATGCAGGACCTGGGGAAAAGGCTGCAGAACCTGGGGTGCACATCCACGCTCAGCCTGTTCAGAGGGTGCAGCAAACAGGGTGCACCCCAAAGCCCAGCCAGCCCAGAGAGTTCAGGATCCTGGCAAGGAGATGAAGGATACAAGCTACATCTCCATGCCCAGCCGGTAAAAAAAAGGTGCGGGACTCAGGAAAGGAGGTGCAGGATCCAGTCTGTACCCCATGCCCGGCACAGTGCAGAAGATGCAGAACCGAGGTGCACCTTATTCCCAGCTGTCCCAGAGAGTGCAGGGCAAGGGGACACGGGACCCAGGCTGCCCTGACAATCTGGTAGGTGCAGCATCTGGACAAGTGGGTGCCAGATCCGGGCTGCAACCCCGCACCCCAGGCAGCTCAGGGGCACAGGATCTGCAAAGGGGTTGCTGAATCTGGGCACCCCGACGCCCAGCCAGCCCGGGAGATGCAGGACCTGGGCTGCACGCCATCCCCAGAATCCGAGCAATAACCCTGATGCCAAGCTGCTCGCGGGGTGCAGGATCAGGGGTGCACCCCGTGCCCATGCAGCCCGTGCTTGCAGGATCCAGGGAAGCAGAGAAGCCGGGCTGCAGCCTCTTGCCCAGCTGGTCCGGGAGATGCTGGACCCGGGAAATACCGGCGATCCCGAGGGGCTTGTGTGGGTGCGGGACAAGGGCGAGAGGATGCGGGACACCCACGCCCACCCAGCTGGGGACTGCGAGACCCGGGGTCCAGCCCGTGCCCGCCGGTCCAGGGAGCGCAGGACGCGAGGAACATCCCCGCTCCCGAGGCGGTGCGGGAGGCGGGCGGGGGGGAGGCAGGAGCCGGGATGCGGGATGCGGGGAGCACTCACATCGAGGATGACGGAGGTGCCCTTCCTCTGGGCGGCGGCGGCGCCCGGGGCGAGCAGCTCCCGCTCGGCGAGGCCCTTGTCGCCCATCCTGCCGGCCGCCCAGCGCAGCAGCCCGTCCAGCCCGCGCAGCGCCGGCGCCGGCTTCCGCAGCAGCTTCTGCACCCCGGCCCGGCAGTACCGCGCTGCCTGCTCGCACATCGCTCAGCCCGGCCTCATCCCGCCGCCGGGACTCCCCCTCCTTCTCCTCCTCCGCCTTCTCCTCCTCCCACAGCCGCTCGGCGGGCAGCGGGCGGGTCCGCGGGGGACCCGAGGGCGATGCTGCCCGAAGAGCGAGAGGGGAGTTTTGGGGTGGGGGTAGGTCAGCCCCCCGGGCTCCAACACAAACCACCCTTCTAGGCATTTTATGTCTAAAAAGACTATATCCATGTTGTCTCCCCTCCACAGCCCCTCTACCCCCACAACAGATTTTAGCAGCTCTTTGTGAGGACAGATGAGAACAAATTTGTTGCCGGTAAATAGAACTTGCCCCTGAACCCCTATCCCCACTCCAGAAAGTTCCTATTCAATGAATAGTCAGTGATTCCAGGTGGGGTATTGCCGCATCTGTGGCTACAGCATTAACCCCAGTGCTCGTGGAAAATAGTCCTAACCCTGTAACTCTGTATTGTGAGGATATTCCTCTGAGATACTCCTGTGCTCAGCCTCACAGGTCAAGATTTAGACTTACAGTAGAGGCAGTAGGGCTTCTGGACAAAATGGCACTAAATCATTTCATTTCCCACTCCACACTTGAGTTCCCAGTTGGAGTTCAAACCCAGAAAGGCGCCACAGCAGGAGAGCTCAGAGCCAGACACACTTGGAGGTTTCCCCAGAGTTCTGGAGTAGCCACAGGCTCCAAATGGCCTTTCCCCCATGCAGCATCCAGAGCCTCTCACAGGCAGCTCTAGAGGACTTCATGACCCACCAGGGCCATGTCCCCAGGTTTGAACACTCCTGTCACAGGAGCCAGCATGCCCAGCACCCCTGCAAGCATTGCACACTTCCCACACTGAGTCCTGTGCCTGACCAACAGTGGGATCACTCCAAAAGGCCTGACTAACCACTGCTTTAAGTGAAACAAACAGCAGTAAATTATTTCCTTCAACAGAGCTTATACACTGCAGTTCACCAGAACCCAGACCCTCAGGAAAGCCTACCTGGAGGAATTATTTAGCTGCTTGTTCTAACCACCCATCTTTATTCAGGTAAATTAGAGTGAAACTTCTGTGTTTGAGGTGACAGGTGGAGAGTGTGTGTTTTCCTTTCAGCTGCTGCTCAAAGAAAAGTGAGTGGGAGCCTGGTTCCTTTTGCTGGAGCACATGAAAAATAGCTGGAAGCTCTTGAAAGGCTTTTAAACAAATGGGGCACAGAGAAGCCTAGCAGTAGGTCAGGACACCCAAGGGCTGAGCCCCTCTTTCACCAAGCTCTTGCTTTTCAGGGTTTCCTTCTCCAGCAACACAAAATTCATGGGGGAAAACACAGGAACTTCAGGGGGTTTGTGTTGGCTCGTGGGAGCTGTGTGGAGCACTTCAATGATTCTGTGCTCATTCACAGGGATGCTCAGAGCAGGCTGGTGTACAACCCCAACCATCACTCAATTCCCATTCACAGCTCACAGCAAAGACAAGTCAAGCCAAGCCACATCTTGTCCTGCTTGCCACGAGCTGGTGCCAATCTCCTGTACCCCTCACAGTCAGAGCTACTCTGCTCTTTTGTACTTGTACAGTGCTCAGATTATTCACATACTTCTTTCTCCTTTAGACATCCCTCCATGAAATGCCTGGTTCAGACTGTATTGATCTCACCCAGGTTAGGATTACTATACGTGCTTGCTAATTAAAACTATTGACTGAAAAAACTTATCTATAAGGTTCTTTGACTTTTCCTTTCTATTTGCCATGAAGATTCATTACATGGATTTGAAGTTTGGAGCTATTTCTGTGCTTTTCTCAAAAACAGTTCTTGCTGCTGTCAAAACCAGCTCTATAGCATTTGAATACTCATTTTTCATACTAAACAGATTCAGGCAGAAAAAAATTCTGCCATTCACACATTAGGAAAAAGCCAATAATTTGGACTGAACTGTGCTGCTCAGGCCTACTCCCTAGTTCCCACAAGGCTGAAGTCTCTCTTTGAGGAAAAAGTGGGGAGATCATTACTAGTTATCCCAGCCAGGTGAGGAAACAGAGGAACACTCAAAGCATATGCTGGTGACAGCCCATGTCACCAAGGGTGAGGGCAGAGGCACAGACCTCACACTGTGTGCCAAAATTCATCCCCTGCTTCCCGCCAAGGGAGATGGGACACTGCTTGTCCTGTGCAAATAAACACAACTGCAGCCAAGGCATCAGGGCTTTGCCAACCTCTCCCCCATCCTGTACTGCTGGTCATGGCACTGACCCCGGCAAGCAGCCATCAGCCTGGGCCAGAACAAGAAACCAAACAAGTGATGGATAAGTGGAAACATCAGGGTTTACCTGACTCTTTAGCTACAGCTCCTGGGCATCCAGCACACTTATTGCCCTTTCATTAAAGGGGGAGAGAGCAGGACCACCAGCAGCCACTGGCTGCCCTGAAAGCTTAATCCATAATGCAGATGCTGAGTGGCATAGGAATAAATAGGAGAGGAGAGAGAATGCAACCAAAAGGCACAGCTCAATGCAGACAAAGTGCATCCCTGGGAAAGCAGCTAGCTTAATTAATTCCAGGTTCTGGTAGGCTCAGCGTGGTCAGGCCACGCAGTGCCCGAGGGCAGCAGAGCCCAGCGTGCAGCACAGCCCCTGACCCGCTGGCATTTTGCTTCCCACGCTGTGCTGCAGGCAGAGAGCTCCAGCCCTGCCCGGCAGAGGAAGGGAGAGCTGCAGGGAAAGGCAGCTGCTGCTGCTCCATCTTCCCTGCCCTGACATTTAACACTGAGCCTCCCCACTGCTGCGCTGGCCGGGCACACGCGCTGTTCCAGACCTCTACAGTGTTATAAATGATGGATCAGTTGGACAGGAAGGTTGTTGAAGGCTGTGAGAGATCAGACCTATTCTCTCTCACTCTCAGCTCCAAGTTCAGAAACTCTGAGATCTCAAAAAGAGACTTTTGCCAGTCCAGTTTCAAGTCTGATCTTGCCCTGACAATGCTTTTTGCCTAGCGCACTTGGAGCTCAGCACAAAGCACTGGTTCACTGCTGCCACTGACAATGTTTGCTCTACCAGCTTTCATGTGGGGCTTATTCAGGTGCTACATCCAGTATTTTCCAGTGACTTCCAGAAAGACTTGGAGCAGGAGCACAAACCATGTGCTGTAATTTAGATGAGAGGCCATCTGAAAAATGCAAGGGCTTCTCTGAAGGAAAGGTCCGAGAGGAGCAGAAGTCCTGCCCACACCCTGGCGTGGCAGGCAGAGGCAGCAGCTTTCATCTCCCCTTTGAATTCTGCCTTCTCCCCCCTGTCCCTCTGCCCACAGCAGGCAGCTTTATTTAATTAAAAACTTCCAACAGGCAGGACCTGCAGCCTTGCTTGGTGCAAAATGTCACGTACGGCTTACAAATATTGACTAATGACTGAGAGATTGAGGTTAATGCAACAGTTCAGTGGCAGGAAGAGGAAATGGCAACCCTGTCACAGAGATGGGAATTGGGCAGAGCAACCTTGTTTGCACAGCCTGGAAGCTGAAATGATGCTTTAGTCCCTCTACTAACTTACATTTATTATAACGCAGCACGTAATCACCAGGTGATGCTATAAAAAAATGTCCCGGCTTGAAAATGCCACAGTGCCAACAGCACCATGGTAACTCACCAGCCTGGACTGAAGAAGATCCAGGGAGACCACGTCCATGAGCAGTGTGTCAACTCCTAAAAACACAACAAATCCCCTCCCCTCTGCAGGCTGAAGGTTTGGTAACACAGCTTGCCCACACCACTAATGAAGTATCAAGTCCACCTCAGTCACTGGGATCACAGGTTTCTGATCTGGGCCCTGCAGTCAGGGATAGTAAATCTTCAAATGCACCATTTTATGTCATGTTGATCTTAAAGAGCTAAATTCTTGTTTAAGACAAGATGCAGACTTAGAGTTTGAATACCTCCAGAGTGTCTTCCAACCATAGTCACCCTAACCAGACAAAAACCTCTCTTTTCACGTACTCCTGCATCCAAACATCCCTCCTGCTCCAGGACCAGCACTGCAGCCAAGAGGGGAGCAGGCAGGTCCAGCACAAGGTGAGAGAGCCTGAGCTTTCCTGAGGAATTACTCAGCCCACCCAATGCACCCAACAGCTGCAAGTGGAGACCAGGCACAATCTGAGAGTTCTGGTTATTGTTGGTCATAATCCCAAAGGCACAGATAGCCAGGAAACCTGGTAAACAGGAACTATAGGGACTAACCTCAGCACTAAATAGAACTCATACAGCATTAGGATGTCACAGCTCTCAGAGGTCCAGACTTCCCCAGAGCTCTGAGATGGTTCTCCAGAGAAATATGAGAATTTGTCACCATAAGAAAAAAATAGTTTTAAAAAATTAAAATAAAAACCAAAGCTCTGATTCATGAGACTCACCTTCCAAGACGTACACAAGCTCATCCTGGAGAGGGCTTGGGAGCTGTATGCCTTCTCCAAACCACTCAGCAGCAGCCCCATTCCTGACTAGGCTGGGCAGCCTGTAAAATTCAGGACACCTGGGCTGGGGCCTCCACATCAGCTCCAGTCACGGCCTTCAGTCCCCTGGGACCCTGCCACCATTCAGTGGAAACCTCAAAACCCAAAGAATATTGCCTTTTAGTTGTTCTGATGTGCAGGAATGTAGGCAAACAGCGGGTAAATCCCTTCTGCTGATGGCTGCTAAATAAATTCAGAGGGTGGTGGTTGGTTTTGCTTTGGTGTTGGCTGTTAAGGGACATTACTTAGCTCTGTTGTTTTGGTAATTGAGGAAATGAACATTTAACACCCAAACTAACACACCCTTGATTAAAGTTAAAGGCCACTGACTCGATAGAGCTTGTGATTGTGGATTTGTAGGCAAGAGCTACAGTAATGTTTCTTGCATGTGTATTACTTATAATAGCGTTCATGTAAAGCAGACCAAATTATTTTTCCCTTCAATATGCAATTGAGGTCAGAATCATTAAGGACCCTGGAATAAGCTAATCCACTTCTGATGACCTTTCAAAATTACCCTTTGTTTCCTGTGCCCAGTACACCTCATTTCAGATCATTCATAACAGTATGAAAAGCATGGAAATGGAGAATTACAGACTTTCAGATCTCTAAGCCTGTGTGAGCATGACCATCAATTAAAAAAGTTTCAGTTATTGCATCTAAATAAAATATTGCCTCTTCATAACTGGCCTCCCCAATTACAACATAAAACTGATAAATTGCACTGCTTTAATAGTCAAAATGTGTCTGTGAATGCGTTGAGATCAGAGCTATCAAGCTTCTTCATAACAAGAGCGGGGAGGGAGGGACTGGCCCTTTTCCCATTGAGTATACCCTTTGTAATTAATTTCTAAAGTAATTTCCTCCTTTGCTCGGCAGATATCATCTCTGACTGCATTTGCGGGAGGAAAGAAGATCTCCCCAGTTTATTTCTGACAATAAATACAGTTAATTAGTGCTCAGTCAGTAAAATCTGACAGCTTTCAAAGAAAGCGGGACTCCCTCTGGGGTTCCCAGTGCAGGCACGGCGGCAAAGCCCAGGCAGAGGGAAAGGCACAGGGGGCGTGGGCAGAACACCGGCCAAGAGCTGCCCCAGGGGGTGGGCAGCTTAGGGAGGCAAAATACAAATATTTCCTATTCTTAACGTATTTAGCCCGTGGCTGAGGCTGTGAACACACGGAGGTTGCTCAGAAGGGCACGGAGCTTGCCGGAGGATTCCTTTGCCTGCGGCATTGCTCTCCGTCCTCAAAGCGGTGCTGAAACCGCAGGACAGCAGCGATTTTGGCACAGAACCCGTGCCCAGAGGGACCGAACCCACGAGCCAGGCTTGCTTCACACAAACCAGCACCCCGGTGGAGCCCGAGGGTGGGACCCCCTGACCTGCTCTGTGGGTGACGGAAGGAAGGCTCGGGTGTGAAAATGCTGTGCTGACACCCAGGGACTGCCTGAGCGGCGGCGGGGTGGCTGTGGCTTGCCCTCGGGGGACACCCAGCACCAGAAGTTTCGCTTGGCTCCAGGGCTTGCTGGTGGCTGTACCCCTGGATGGGATCCCCAGGGCAAAGGGTCACTGCCACGAGCACACGTGGTAAATGAGACTCGGGACAAACACAGCGACAGCCAGGGGCAGAGGTCTGCCGGGTGCTCTCCAAAGGATACTCACTGCAACTCCAGCAGTGGACCGGTCTTCCAGGTACAGACCATCAGTTTAGCAGCACACTCAGTGCTGCTCCTTACTGCTCAAGCACCAGGCACATTCATTTTCCCTCCAGCATTTTATTTGTCCTTGCTGTCCTCAAAGTGATAGACCTGGGGAAGTTATTTATATCTTACATTGCTCCCATAATTATTCACCAAGAGTTTAGGAGACTCGCTGCTGGACACACACACACCAAAAATCACTTCATGAGCATGTTATTGGGTTTCCTGGCTGTGGAGCTATTTTAAAATGCTGCTGTGGTTGCCACTTTGGGATCAAACTCATGTAATTTAATGGGTTTCACTGAGATATCAACAGGCCCTCAAGGCAGATATCGATTTCCCACAACAAAGGGCTGCTCTTGAAATAATTTAATGGGATCACCAAGAAGTGACTTTGAGCTGCAGGTACTGGGATGCTGATGGATGCGAGCTTGCTGGGATGTCATGGAAAATGATGCCCGAAAGCAAGGCAGCCCCTGACCCAGATTTCCCAGGGGAGCATGGAGATGGGCAGTGAAGCAAATGCCTTTCCCCCATAAATTCACCTCTGTCCCATAAAGCCAGAGCTGGAAAAGGGCCACCTTCATCCAGTGGTTGTCACCCTCGTGTGAATGTCCCACCTGCAGCCTGTGCAGCACCGAAGGCTCCACATCCACAGCACGGCATGCAAGGACATCTAGTGCCTGATGCTGAGGCTGCAGGGAGGCTCTGGGTTACAGCTGAGTGTGGTTTTCTGGTGGCTTATCCCCTCACAGCAATAAAAAGTCCCCATGGGGCCAGTCCCAGCAGTGCTCTGCAGAATAAGATCCTGGCAGGAGGGTCACTGTGAGGCTCTGACATGAGTCTCAGCTGTCTGCAACATCTGGGGCTTTGTCTCTGAGCTGGAGCTCCCCAACAACCCATGCCCCCATGCCTGGAGCAGTTCCTTGACCCTTCCAGTCTGGGCAGCTTTGGGTGTTCTCTCAGCCGGGCTTTGACCCACGTGGCTCCCATGGTAGTGCAGGTAACGCAGCACGGCCAGTGAGGGTGGGACAGTTGTGTCTTCTACTTACAGGGCCCACCTTTCTATTCCTCTGTCAGCTCTGTGACCTTCTCAAAGCCTGGCACAGATCCAGCATCCTACCTGACTGCTGCATTTGGGGATGGAGTTGACCACACAGTTTGCAGCGTGAGAAACCAATCCTGTTTTCAAAGGACATACTCCTGTCCAAAGCTACCCATAGACAAGCTGGTGAATTAAAGCTGCTTGGGCAACACAAACAGGGCTTTTCAAGCCCTTGTACAAGCAGAAACACCAAATATCTGAGGATAATCTAAGCTGTTGACCGTTGAGGAAGGTGGACAATCAAGGTGTCAAAACAATCACATGGGGACAAAAGGCCAGAGCATCACAGATTGGCACACGGGTGGATCAGCAGTTGGGCACAAAGTGTGTTTGCATGGTACCTGCCCTGCTGATGTCCCTGCAGAGCCCTGGCACACGGGATGGCACCAGGGAGGGCAGGCACCCAGCTGAGCCCAGCCACATGCTGTGGCCAAGGTCAGAAACTCATCACACCGAGGTGCTGCCAGAAGATGCTCCTACCCCCTATCCCTTCCTCAGGCAGCAGCCCTCACTCTGGAAGATAGCAATTTTCTTTAAATGAGAATTGGAGAAGACAGTCAGAGATAGGGAAGGTCCCACTGGGCCATGCACTTCAACAGAGAACCTGAAATAATTACAGATTTAAGATGTCTGAATCTAGCCCGTCCCCACAGGCAGGGATGGATCCCTTCATGCTTTAAAGGACATTTACGCTGCAGAAATGAACCTGACTCCCAGTGAGCACCAGAACCCCTCATCTGGGGGCTGCTGAGCTCTGCAGTCAGGAGAGGGAGCTGTGCTGCTGCGGGACGGACACCGGGTCACCTCAGGGAGGGTTGCAAGCCTTTTTCCAACCAGTCCTTGCAGCATAATGTTCTTTAAATACTGCTTCAAAAAGAACTTGATTCATGCATCACCTTTTTTTTTTTTTTTAGTTGTCTTCCCCTCTCTCTCTGGAAGTTTAAAAATCCATAGCTATTCACAAAATTGGTGCAAGTTTATGAATAACTTCAGGCCCCCTGAAAATCACCTTTTTACCTAGCTTGCTACCCCTGTCTCAATGCTGCTCTGCTTGCACAAAGCCTCTGTGCGACATCCCAAGGTCCCTGAGCACCCACTGGTCCTCCCCACCCCACCTGTCATCTTTTTACCCAAATGTAAGATCCCAGCTCTGACCTTGCCACTTCCAGCTGCATCCTGAGTCACACACACACAGGTTTTATCCTTTTAGTTGGGGTTTGAACACACCTTCACAAGCATGAAACTTTTTCCCAGCAAAACCTGTCCTGGCAGTTTTACCACCCCGTGCAAGTCCAGATCAATGTCCTAGGATTGACATGACAGCTACATCACCTCCCTGAAAACATGTCTGTACAGCCCATGGCCAGATAACTACATAACCCCGTGTCCAAGTTATCCTGATGGAGGAGATCTCCACGTCATTTCTGTGCAGATGCCCCGAGCATCGCTGGCAGAGCCGGGGCTGGCTGCTCCTGCTGCCAGGCCAACGTGCCAAGCCCTCAGCCCAGCAGAGAACAGCAGCTTCTCAGGGCTGCCAGGCACAGATTTGCAGAGAAAACCCTCTTCCAGCACAAGTGAGAGATATCTGGAGGGGTTTACCCTTCCCCTGTCTGCTGCCTAGTGATTTCAGGTAGCAACACACTGTGTGGCAATTAAACTCCAGGTAGCTTCAACTTTGCAGCTTCTGGAAGACCACGGGATAAAGATCCAAAGCAAATCTCAAATTTAAGTGATACAAGAGCTATCAGGTCTTTTACCAGTTTAAATGTACTTGATAAAACATGTATTTTTGTAGGAGATGATGCTGTATGAGACACTTAGCAGAAATAGGAAGCCAATTATTTATCACTTTCCTTCATGAAAACAGCATAAATAGAGATATTAAATGAAACCATGCTAAACTTGTAAGTGCAAAGGATTCCTGAGTCAGCAAGGTTGTCCAAGTTCATTGCAGCAAGCTCAGTCTCAAAAGGAGAGATTTCTTCATGGGGTTCCTTAGCACCAGCTCTCACACAGTAGAAGCCCATTTCTCCTGACAGACACCAGGAGGTATGAGCACTGGGTAGGATGCCTGGCACCAGGACACAAGGCTCCCTGCTGAGAGATCTGCCAGCAGTTTTCTTCAGGTGTCACTTCGGAGTTGTGAAGAGTGGCTCTGTTAAAGAGCAGCTTGTGTCCACGGCTTCAGAAACAGAGAAATCTTAAATTTCAACAAGATGAACTATCTGAATCTCTCTCTGGTTTTCTTCCTGGCAGAGAAAACAATGTTCATTGGTTGCATCCATAGGTTGTTTTGGCTCCTCATTTGGGTTCCCCTTTTTTTTGAGCAGTTTTAGAGGGATTCCCACAAGGCACCTCACCTGTTGTATCCAGAATCAATCTGTCCCCTTCCAGTAATGTTTCTGAGGGTTTCTCTGCCAGGTGCACACTCTGAGTCATCGCGGATTTGCTGCTTCACTTTTGCCTCCAGGATTATGGCAAGTGATTCCAGGAGCCTGTTCTATATTTGAAAACCATTCCAGCAGACAATCAGTTCAGTGCTCCTGTCCTGCTAGATATCCTTTATGGCTGTGAAACATTCTTAGCTGTTAGCACCACACTTGTAAAAAAAAAATCCAGAGCTGTTTGTTTTATAGCATTTCAGGGCACCTTAATGGCCCGTTGTAAATGTCCAGTACATAAAGAGTTTGATTGCAGCAGAGAGACGTGAGCCTCCCAACAACCACTCCTGAGAGGAGCAGGCATGTTCGGTCCCAAAGAGCCAGCAGGCTGGAGGACACTGGGACTGTTGACTTGGGGAGAGGTAGAGTGGGACTGGGAGAGGCCACAAAAACTGGTGGAAAGCACCCAGGTACCTGTGGGGCCCCTGAGCGAGGCCAACTGGGCTGGCCAACAACGCCCTGACTGTGTGTTGCTGGGACTAATCTCGTTGCTAGGAAATTCAGGGGTTGGGGAGATAAATTATTGATAGGTGCCAGAGACATTTGGTTGGAAAGTCCCTCCAGGCAGCCAACTGGGGCCCCCAGTTCTCAAAAATGATGTGGACCTGCTGGAGCCAGTCCAGAGGAGACAACAATGATCAGAGGCTGGAGCACCTCTGCTGTGGAGACAGACTGAGAGAGTTGGGGTTGTACAGCCTGGAGAAGGGAAGGCTCCAGGGAGACCTTAGAGCCCCTTCCAGTACCTAAAGAGGGTCTAAGAGAGCTGGGGAAGGACTTTGGACAAGGGTCTAGAGTGACAGGATAAGGGGTAATGGCTTCAAACTGATAGAGGGAAGGGTTAGATTGGACACTAGAAAGAAGCTCTCCCCTGTGAGGGTGGTGATGCACTGGTACAGGTTACCCTGAGAAGCTGTGGATATCTCTGGAATTGTTCAAGGCCAGGTTGGATAGGGCTTTGAGCAAACTGGTCCAGTGGAAGGTGTCCCTGCCTATGGACAGGCTTTGGAACTAGATGATCTTTAAGATCCCTTCCAACCCAAGGCATTCAAGGATTCTGTGGTGATTCTATAGTTCTGTACAATGGTTGTATGGGTGATGCTGGGTTACTGACCCATCCCCTTCCTCAGTCCTATTTTAGGACATATTCTGTTGTGCTGGCAAGATCTGTGCTGGCAATCACAACATCCCTGACAGCAGAGCTGCCTCCCACACTCCCCAAAACAGACACCAGTGCTCGTCTCCCCTGGCAGGCTGCAAAAAAGCATTGGATGCTCCATTTTTCAGGCAAAATATCAAAGCTTTGGCTAACAGAACTGGCCCGTATGTTTCTGAGTGCGCTTGCCAAGGAAGGTTTTCTCAAAGACTTTTGGGAATGGGCTTTTGACAACATAACGCCACCATGTATTCATCCTCCTCCTGAACCATGGGCTGCACATGCCCAATCCTGTGGTGGTTCACATGCCAAAGTCACAAACAGCCCTCACAACACGATGTGCTTGGGTGACAGCCTTGCCCAGTATCAACCACAGAATGCTCAGAAATGTGGGCAGAGCCCAGCTCTGACAGCGGATTAGGCACTGCCAGGAGGCTGGATTTGGGGCTGTTCCTTACACAAACAAACAGTGATTGCCTTTACTATTCACTGGAATACAAGCACCAGCTCGCACCAGGGCATCTTTGCATTTGCTGTCAGGTGAGGAGGGGAGCTGGCCGGGGGCGGGGGCTCGGTGGTCCCACCCTGGGCGAGCAGGCTGCCATAAACACCACCCTGTGCTCCCTAACCCCGCACAAGGATGCTCATCTGTGCCCTGCTCCGAGGGGCTCTTGGTGTAACTAATGTTCACAACAGCTGAAAACAGAGAGAAGATAAAGGCACCTGTGCCTTCCACAAAGGCCTCTTTGTACACACCACCTTTACATGTCAGTGAAGCACTGCCCTTCCAGGAGGTATTTCCCAAAATATCTGCCTTTCCCAGACTAAGGGAACCAGCAGGGATCAGCTGCATCCAAGGGCCATATGGGGTTGGTGAAGGGCAGTTAAGCAGCCCTAGAAAATGTCCACCTTTAATTAAAAGCAAGATCATTTCCCAGCTCCCTGTAACAATATCACTACTCCTCCTCCACAAATGTGCTGCATTTCACATCCAAAGGAGAGCAAGATGCAGCCAATGCCCAGCTACTTTCTGCCTCAGCAGCAGCAGAGTTGTACACGGAAGCAGCCTCCAAAGAGCCTTCAGCAGCTGCAGGGCCGCTCAGATGCTCCAGCCTAAATCCAAGGAGGTTTCCTCAAATAGTCCATTTTCTTCAGACTTTCCTTTTTTGGCCTTGTATCTTTACTGCCCTGTTACAGATTTTCCTTCAGTTCCCTGTTCTGGATAACCCTGTCTGCTAAACCAGGCACTGCCCATCCCTAGGACACCCTGAATCCCTCTCACAGCTGGGGTGCCTACCTGTGGCCACGGCAAGGATTTCTAAGCCAATCTTGGCTGGCTGTCAGGTTTCCTAGGATGGACTGCTTATTGAGAATGTAATTCCCATTTGTTATTTCATGAGCAGTCAGAAAAGAAAAAAACCCCAACACATCCAGGTGAGCTTCAAGTCATGATACAAATGGACTGTCCTGCTGCCCAAGCCTTCCTCATATAATATAAACTTCAAACTAGGAGATAATCAGTAAAATATCCTGACAAATCTGTGTATTAAGGAATCAGAGGAATATGGAAACTATATTTCTGTATGGAAAAGGCTTAGTATTAGTTCTTTGACCAAGCAGGGGCCATTGGGACCTTCCAGCCTTACTGAGAACATGGGGATCAGTCATTCAGCCCTTTACAGAATGATGCTGTTATTCCCTATGTCAGCATTTTTTCCCATGCATTTCCCTTATCAGTGCAGCATTCAAAGGCCATTTGAACCACACACATGAGGAAAGGGGGAAAGGTGGTTTACCCGTGATGATATTTGACCAGAGCCAGACCTTATTGTTTTAGCTGTGGGATTGCTTTCAAATTCCCGCAGTTTTCCTGACCTAACACTGGCACAGTGTCACATGCTCCACTTGCAAATGGGGATCTGCTCCAGCAGAGCTCCATCACTTCCTCTGCAATGAGGAAAATATCTGCAATGAGCCTTTTCCCAGTGGGACAAAGGGGTATCCACTACGTTGTTTAAAGGAAAAGGAAGTTTTTGGTGAAAATGGACATAACAGAGACAAAGAAGGTCACAGGGGACAGGCAGCCTGGGAATGGGCAATTCTACCTCCCTTTGGATGATTTCCCGACTTCCCTTTGTTGCAGGATGAGAACACTTCATTTGGCCCGCTCTCATGCAGCTCCCCTGTTATGTCACATCCAGATTACTCAGTGGATGAGGTATTCGGAGTGTTACATCAGACAGATAATATTTGTTTATATAACTCGATCTTTTTCTCAGACTCTTGTTTCTCCAACTCCCCGAAAAACATTTATATAAATATTTACATTTTCAGGAATGAAGACTTATATCAACCTCAGGATGACAGCCTCCTTCACTATAAATCAGTACAAGTGGCTGCTCCAGAGCCCCACAACATAGCCTGGGAACCTCTTTTGTTTCTTATAAACACCAGTTCACCAAACCTAGAATTATGCAGAGAAGGAAATCAGTTCCCGTGTAAGACAATTCTGAAATTTGTCTCAGCCCCGAGATGGAGCACTAGGCAAAAGGGGACCAGAAATCCACCATAAAATGCCAGAGGTTACAGCGTTCACTGCGATGTCTGAGGCTCTGCTGTAAGTCCCTGATGGAATGCTGCTTTCTGCCTCTGTTTTTAGTGTAACTTTCCCAAAGGTCTTACTTTCCCCTTCATGTAAAACAGAAGAAGGATTTTAAAGCTTTTCTTTTCAGAGGAGGAAACCTTCTTACTATTACACATTTGATCAGGTCAATATATTGCAGAAGTTGCATCCTGCATGCTGTAACATGCTGCCCCAAGCCATCCTGGTTATACTCCAGCCAGCAAAAACCATGCCAGTTATTCATCCTCCTGAGAAATCTCTTGCTCAAACTTCATGAAGGTCTAGTATGGAGCATGAAGGATGTTTTTGCAAGTAGGTTACTTCAGACAGTGTCCATCAGCTGTAATTCATTCACATGAAATGCCACCCTTCCCTCTCACTGCTCATGTGTCTCACTGTTTATGATCACCCTAATTTCCTGGGCAGGGATTCCATGACAAGAGCAGCATTTACAGAAAAGCTGTTCCAGCAACTTCAAAGTGAGTTTGGCAACCAGATGCTGGAAAGGGCTCAGGGAAATTTTCAATTGCAACATCTGAGCTTGGAATCCTGCTCCCATCACAGTGCCCGGGACTGGCTCTGCCTTCCCGGCTGTGCTGACACCGTCCTTCCCAACCAGCTGCAGGAAAACTGCTGAGGAGTGGATATCCCCCATATCCAGTTTCCCTTTCCTTGGATTTTCTACTTGCAGAGTCAGACCCTGCCAAAGCTCTCCCATCTGCACTGCCCCCAGTCCCAGGCAGACAGCCACAGATGCCCTGGCCAGGGCTGCCTGCTCCAGGCAGGGCTGTCACTAACCCCCTCGTGGGAGTGAGCCCACAGCATATCCCACCCTCAGAGCTGCTCAGCAGCATCAGCTGTGAAACCCCTCCAGCCCCGAGCCATGACATGTCAGCATCTGCCACTGCTGCTCATTTTCCCAGGCTGTGGTTTGATAAAACAGTAAATCCACCCCTGGCATCCCAGCAACCAGATTAGGTAAAAAAAAAAATAAAAATAGAAGAAAAAGAAAACACAGCTGCACAGCACGAGGGATTCACATGGCATTAACTTTCCACCATTCAGATTTGCTTAGAAGCAACACAGCTACGTTAACCTTGTGCAACTTCACTTGTCATTCATCCTTTTGCAGCCTCCATTGCAGCTTGGGAAGATAAATATCTCATCCCTCTCTGTGTCACAGTGTCCATCACACATATCCCTGTTCCTCCCAGCTGGGCAAGGCCTGGCAGCCCCTGTGTCCCTGCTGGTCCCCAAGCAGGATGCCCTGTGAGGGATGGGCTGAACCTGGCATTGCCCAGGGTGCTTTCAGGGCACTGCAGCCACTGGGGCATCTGCACTCAGCATCCCACCACTTTGTCATTTGCTTGGTTTTGCTAGACCTTAATGTTTAAACTGAAATGTCCATTTATTACCCTGGGAAAACACCAAGGATTTTTTTTTTCTGGCATACAAATTCCCTGGCTTTTTCAGTAGAAAGATCTATTGGTTGGTTTATTAGCTTTGAAAGCTATCTATGCCTCTGAGACCTCTGCTGACTCCGAGTTACGGTAATGCTGGATAACTGGAGTATTAATGCCAAGTTGCAAATGAGGTTTGCTCCACTGGGCTGGCTCTTGAAAAGAATGAATGTTTTAGGCCTAAAACTGCCTGTGGTCTCATAAAAAAACACAGCTCTCCCAATTTTCTATTTATTTGCCATTAAAGGAACAATTCCATCCTGCCCTTTGCTTGTCCTCCGGTTAAAGTTTGCCTCCCTGGCAAAGGGTTCAGTGGGTTACAAAAGCACAACTCAGATTTGGAAACTTACCCGATACAAAATCCCAAAATCTGCACTTTGTCATCAGCAGTAACTTTCCACACCCCCAACTCCTGTTGCACTGGCCCTTCACTCCCAGCTTGCATGAGCAGCTCTCTCACCAAGCAGAGCACCTCTGGCCTGGCCCTGCTCTAAAGCTGTGCCCAACCTGGCCCTGCTTACCCCAGAGAGAGCTGGGCTGTGCTCAAACACCCCGGCCTGGCCATGGGGACCGCAGCCCCCTGCAGCTGCATCCCAGCCCAGAAAGGTGGCTCCTGCAGTTATTTTCCCAGCCCCTTCACTTCCAGTGAGACCGAGATAGGGAAATTCACCTGCAGGGTAAATATCTTAAGTAAATAGTGCTGGCACCTTCCAGAGCAGGTTTCCCAGCTGGCAGTGATGCTGGATGTGGAGCAGGGCCACGCTGCCTGTGCATGGGTGCTGCCTGGCTCAGGATTCCCCTCCTTTCCCTTGTTTCCAGCTTGCTGTGGCGTAGACGTAAAACCAAGCAGAGCTGTTGACAGCGCTTCCAAGAAATGAATGCAACCAGAAAAAAATTGGCCTGGAAAACAAAAGCCATTCTGCTTCCTTTGCAAAAAGTTCATGAGGGCTGCCTGCTCTGCTCCTGTAAATCAATATACTTGTAGGTCCTTCTTCCTAAGCCAAGCTGTGTAACACGGGTGCCCACATGGAGCAGAAGGGCACAGTCACACAGACAGAGGCAGAAAAGCTGAGAGATGTTTTCCTTCTCATGCCAGAGCAGAATCTCTCAGAATCTCTCTGAGCTGCACATCAAGCAATCCAGGTTTTGTCCTGGCCCTAAGGGCTTGTCCCCAGGAATGTCAAAGGAAACTCTTCCTGGACAGAGGATCTGTGCAGCTTTCCAGGCTCTGGCAGAAGGCAGGGGCCAGCCAATAATAGCAGCAAAATTTGTGCTCGTTTTTCTTTCTCCCCACTTAGTTGCTCTCTGGCCAGGAGCTTTTTTCAACCTTCATGGCTTGTTTAAGAGCCCTGGAAGTCAGATATTTTTCCCTGGAGCCTCCAGAGTTGGTTCCACCTTGAAACCCCTTCTGCTAGAAGACTCTCCCACACCATCCACTCCCCAAGTGCCCCCAGTTACCAGCAGCTTAGCATGACGCCAGGAGTTGTCATTCAGCAGTGGTGTGCTGGCTGCTGGCCTGCCCACAAATATCTGTATTTCACAAATAAAGCAGGTTAATTTAAACCACCACAGCCTGAAACAGCCTGACAGCTCCCTAAGGGCTCTTAGAAGCTAAGACTTAGGCAATCATTGGACTTGCAATGTATCATAATGCTCTGTAGACCTTTTAAATAGAGCAGTCTGGCCAAGCTGTGGCTGGATTTAGTCCTGAGCTCAAAGACAGAAGTGCTGCCAAAAAAGTGAAGGCTGAACAATCAAAGGAGTTCCCAAGACTATTTTACTGAAATTATTTCTATTCAGGTGAAACATAAAAGATGGCTCCTTTGAAAAAGAGGCCACCCTTCCCTTCATTTAAGAAGTAAAAGCTCTCAACGAACATGCTCTGACATCTCACAAGACCTTCACCAAAGCAAAAAGCAGAAGCAGTAAGTTTGTACTTTAACTGCATAGTAAATATACCTGAGTTCAGACTTGTACACTCAGTTCTGCCACACCCGCAGGTTAGTTTAAAACACATCAGCCCTGACTGCAAGGACTCATAAGCACAATAAAATCAGAAAACTACAATTCTGTTTTTGTCTTGTTGGTAAAGTTCAAGTTCTTGTTTGGATTCAGAAAGCATAGTTTTCCATTGTTCCTGGCAAGTACCAGCAGGTCTCAGGAGCTTGTACTGCAAGGAGACAACTGGGGACCAAAGGAGGCTGAGGAGCCCTGAAGAAAGGAAAATGAGTCCCTGACATGGAGCCCTTGTTGTGGAGAGATGAGCATCACTTCTTAGCTGCAGCCAGAGCTCTGTGTGAAAAAACCAATCTGCTCTATCCAAACTGAGCCGAGCAGGGAGTTGCTTGAGGCTTCCAGGCAGGACGGACCTGCTCTGGTCACTGTGGCTGCGGGAGTTTCTCACTGGGCAGCAGGGAGAGGACACCGAATGACTTGCAGGGGACAGAAGTGAGGCAGAGTGCTCTCTGAGATCATAGGAGGAATGTAATGAGGAACTACATTCTCAATAAACACCCAGCTGGCTCAGCAGGGTAAGCTCCGGGCTGGCCTGAGCAGCAGCAGTGGCAGCGGGGTGAGAGCATTTACGGTGTCACCCGACGGAGCCGCGCCGCTCCCGCAGGCAGAGCGAGGTGCTGCAGAGAGGAGACTGCTTTTATTCCTGGCCCTGCCTCATGCTGCAGGTCAAGGTTATAATGCTCGGGTGAATTCCACTCATAACAAAGCCGGTATCTGTTGACACTCACAGCTGATTGTTTTGGAACAATAATTCATAGTTGCCTCCCTGGATACAGAGAACTGAATGACAACTTGGATTAGCAGCACACGGCCTTGCCCTGAGGACCTGCAGTTGATGACTAAACCACCAATTCTGCTATTGAGATCCTCTTCTTTGACAATCCTGGGGGGCAGAATGCAGGATATTTTCTAAGCATCAATTGTGGAAAAACACTTCCCTTTCCTGTCCTGCACAGGGCAGGCAATTAGCTCGTCCCTCTTGGGCAGGAAAGGAGGTTATTTAAAACAGACACTCGAGCTCCCCCGACGGAGGCTCAGGCTGCTGACCTAGTTAGGAGCTCTCCCATGCAGGGCAAATTAGTTCAGCATAACGCAATATGGGATGCAGGAATGATCAGCATGAACACTGGGACTTTGATCTCGGTGAAGGGAAGGGCAGCATTTCACTTGACACCAATCTTGTGACCTTATTCCCAGCACACTCCAATGCCCCTTGTTTTTTCAAATGCTCTTTGGCTTCTGTTCTCCTCATAATTTGCTTTTGAGGCAGGAAGATGTAGCCAAAACCAATATTTTTAGAGAGGTGAGCATTGATCACTGAACTTTTTTCTAGCAAAGCTTAGCTGCAGAAGATCACAGAACCACACTAGCCCTTCCCAGGAGTGCCCATGTTGCCAGGATCACAGAACTGGGGGGAAAGTACCAGCTCATACAGAGCAATGCTGCCAAAGAGAGCCCTGGGGGCATTGCCACCCCTCTGGCCAGTGAGCACTGACACAGACCAGGAAACTCATTCCCTCCACCCTTCTGTGTTCACAAAATACTGAGGGCACTTCAGTCTCAGCCTGCAGAGAAGAGAGAGTACTGATGTTTTAACACATTGAACCAGACTCCTCTCAGAGCTGTGCAGTAAAAAAAGCCAAAATCACCAAACCTAGAGGCAGTAGATAAGCCACAATAGGGACATTCAAATAGTTAAGAAAATACCCTACAATTCTCAACAACAAAGGTGGTAAAATGTTGAACAGGGCAATGATATGTTCTGCAATGAAATGACTGCAATGATAGTGCAGTCTCTATCCTGGAAATATTCAGTTTTCCCCAACAAGGCACTGAGCAACCAGGTCTAACTTCAAAGTGTGCCCTGTTTTAGTGGGGTTGGACCAGACACCTTCAAATGTCCCTTCTGATCTAAACTCTCTTACTGACCTACTGGTCTAGGCTGTAATCTGGGGTTATTTTGCAGACAGGAGGAGATAGTAGGTGAACAGGAAAGAGATGTAAGGTCCCCCAGGCAAGAACAAGCCTAGCAAATAGCCTGGTTTGGCACTGTGTCTCAGCCTCACAAGAGAGAGTCATGGCCAAAGCACTTCACAAGGATTCTTCATCCTACTGGAGAGACAAAGATACACAGAGAGAATATCCACAGTAGGGTCCTCCTGGGGAACAAAGGTATGAAGGATTTAGCAGGCATAAACCATGTCCTGGTACTCACCAGGAAGATGATGTTGATGAAAAGTTCATCAGGTCTTCTCTGGGTCAGAGATTCACAGTTAAAACAAACACAAGGTAAATCTGAAATCACTTTATTGGAAAGTTTCATACAAGAATAGTCAGTCAGAAAAATTATTCAAGTGTGATACAGTAAAACCACAGACAAGCTCCTCCCACATCTCAGCTAGAGGCCAATTCATTTACAAATAGCCACTGTCTCATCACACTCAGTTTTCCAGAGACTTGTGGTGTCAGTGTATTTCAGTGCAGCACAGGGAGCAGAGTCTGTCTTTACATTGAATTAAATTAGCTATGACTGCAATTTTTCCTGTGAGAGGTATGAAAGGCCCTGTAGGTCTGTTGAGAATGCTGTTTGCAACATAAGGCATCATTGCCATCCACCCCAGCTCATTCAGACCACTGACTGAAAGACTGTAAGAAAATATTCTGCCAATAAAAATCTTTTAAAAAACCGTACAAAAAGTTGAGCTATACATAGCATAAAGCTACCAAAAAGTGACTGTGCCATTTTCTCTCTTATACAAATAATATTATTTAAAAAAAAATCATAATACCTTAGCAATTCACCCAGTATATAACATATTGCACCTTTCCAAAATAGTCTGTGCCACAGAAGCCCCGTACAGCACCTGGGAAGTTCCAAGACAGACCAGCAGCTCCCCTTTAGTTCTGCTTGTCTCTACAGCAGCTGCCAAGAGTTTGGCTATCACAGGTTTAGGATTTAGAAAGCAGGAAGCTGCAAGATGGCAAACCAAGTATTTGCAAATCAGTACCATTCCTTCTCAGGAAGAAGAGCCCCTCACAGGAACCTCTCTATTTTTTTAAAAAAATCATATATTACTTGTTGCTGGTGTCAGTGAGACAATACAATTTCAAATGTTTGTTATTTGCAGAGCACCCCTTCATGTGCCAAAGAGGTACCTGCAGCACCTGTCAGTGATTTCTGGCCTAAATGAACATACAGCCAAACCACAGGAGCAAATAAAACCAGGTCAGTGTACTTTGTTTTATGACAAAACGCTGTAAGACACCAACAGACACAGTGTTGTGACACTGCTATCTGAAAATTAACACCGATTCCTCAATCCAATTTTTGGTCACCTGGAGGGTTTTAGATAGAAGAGCAGTTCCTATCTTGCCCCTTGCTTTTCCAGGCACAAGATTCAGTCCCAGTAACCGTGCACAGCTATGCAGAAAAGGAGCTGAATTCCCAGGAACTGGAGATACTGCTGTGTGTGAAACCCACTCTGTATTTGGTCACTTAATCTTCTCAAATAACTGAGCAAGAACTTACAAACTCTCCGTATAACCTTGGAGAATACCAGGAATGGGCTTTAGATGTGAGAAAATACAGATCAGATGATTTGCTGCTCCATGGAAAGAGCACTAACCCATCCAGATACAGGTAGTATAGGGATGGGTTTTTTTGTTAGGGGGGATTTTTGTTGACTTTCTTTAACAGAGAGCTGGCAACAGCCAGAGCCCCTCCCTGCACAAAGCGTACAAAGTTGTCTCCTGCCAGAGGTCCCAGAGCATAGAGCCCTTTCTCCTGAGTGCATTCATAGGTGAATGGATCAACATCTATGGGATTCCTCTTTGGATTGACTGGCTGGTCACTGTCCATTGCCAAGTCAATGCCATCCTTTGGCAGAAAGGAGAGGTTGGGGTTTGAGCCAGTTAGAACAAGAGCCATGGAAATTTTATAAGCTTTCTGACAGCCATTCTTGTCTTGCAAGATGCATTTCTTGTCCTTGCCAAAGGAGAGCACGTGATGTTCAGGGAAGCTGATGTAATGCTCATAGGGCCCAGCACAGGCAGCTGTCTGTTCTTTCATCATCTGATGGACTTTGTGGTACTCAGGGTACATCATTTTGGGGAGCTGGTTAAAAATAAGGCCTGGATCACTGACTCGTCTCCGAAAAACATGGATTACCGGAATATTGCAATGATGAGCAAAGAGAATTGCATCAGCAGCTGTCAGACCAGCACCTACAATCAAGACTGGATCTGACATGATGCCAACACTGTTGCTCTTCACTGCTTCCTCTAGGGCAGACAGCTGGTGGTGGACATAGGAAAGGTTTTCTCCCTTGACCCCGAGCCAGGTGGGATTGTCGTATGTTCCCGTAGCCAAGACCACATTCTCTGCGTAGATGGAGAAGGGCTCTTTATTACCTTCCGCAGTTTTGAAAAACCCATCCACCTGAAAGACCTCTGTACTTTGTTCATTAGAGTTCCAGAGTGAGTCACTATCCTCCTGCAGATCTTTCTGGGTGTGGTTGGAGATGCTCTCTGCACTCACTTTCCTCACAGAGGTCACAACAGTGCCACATCTGAAATTCTTCTGCAGTCCTTTCTTCATCACATAGTGTTGGTAATATTGAGCAATGTCCTCTGCTGTGGCTCTATTGTTTCTGAGGCCTCTGTAATACAGTACAAACAAAGGTCAAGCAGCAGTTAAGTAAGAGATTGGAATTTGTCCCTTCTTGCACTGAATGTATCCTAGAGCCATCTGTCTTGGCACTACCAGAGAAGACTGATCTAGTTTCCCTGACTTCAGCAAAGTTATTCCTGACATATAGAGCTAACAGTCAGGTCCAGAAGCTGTTGGACAGAGGCAGCTTTCTCTAGCATTAATCCCAACCCCAAGAACATGGTTGGTTATTTGAGCCTTTCTCTAATATCTTGCTTCAATTCCATTTTTAACTCCTGAACTTCTTAAGATTAATTCTGACACATGTCAAGAGTAGAAGCACCTCAGAGACTGCACAGTAGCTGAACTGATTATACTTGTCATCAGGGACAGCAGCAGTAGACACAGAAGCCAGGTGACCACACTTTCAAGCTTTACTCAGAACTCGTGGTCACTGATTCATCTCCCCAGTGGGTGTGCAGAAGGACACATTCCAAGCAGCACTGCAACTTTCTCTGAATCACTGAATGTAGAATGGACTGGTTTTGGGGTGTGGGAGGGTGTCCTTTCTCTCACTAAAATCATCCATAACAGATGGGTAGCTGCATTCAAGAAGTCCATTCCAGGTTCTCTAAAAATCTCCAGATGTTTGCAAATGACCACACCATGGATATCTCACCTTCTCTTTTGCTTTAACCATTCTTTGAAAGGGAGATCTGGGAGTCCCATCCATTCCCCTCTGCTCAGGGTGACCATAGAGCCCTCTATAGACTGGAACAAGAAGCAGAGAAAAATGACTTCAATTTTTTAATGTAAAAAGTGAAAGGCAATTTTCCATGTTTCAATATGGCACAGATGATGAAATCAGTAATTTCCTCTGATCTGCTGTCATGGATAAAACCATCCACATTCTCCAAAAAGAACAAGAGATGGGAAAGATAAAGGCCTCTCGTGCTTGTTTTCCTTAGAAACTTTCACTTGTCTGTGTATATAAAATCTAATATTGACTGGCATTTTAGAGGAGCTTTTCTCTCTCCAGTCAACACATTTGGCTGTTACACAACACGCAGCCCCCAGCTCAGCTCCAATTCACTTACGTGCCAGGCACCTCCAGGAGCGTTTCTGCCAAGGACCAGGTGGGGGATGGCTCTGTTGGGCTCATGCCACCAGGTGAGCACAGATTCTGCTGTCCCACCAAAGTCTGTGTCTGGACGCTGAAGAGTATCAAACAGAAGAGCCACAGGGCTGTGGGATCGTCCCTCCAAGCCTTCAGACAGATACTCCAAATCCTAAGGAGAGGAAGACCAGATGCTCAAAGTGCATGCACTGCCAGGCAGCAGACTGCTTGTTACTCCAGGATCTCTGATCAATGGGTTTGGTGTGCTGGGAAGCTCATTTACTGGCACACAGACCTCCTCTTGCCCAAGGGCTACCCTGATGATCTTAGCAGCAATGCTGCCATTTCATACAAGGGAGATCTGGATTACAAAGCAAAATTTGCTTAAGGCTCATTCTGTCTGTGCTTTGAAAATCCAAACAAGATAATCACTTATGATACACCCCTAGGATGCTTTACTGGGATGTCATACTGTTTATCTTTACACAAACCTGGTCCAAAATAGAGACTTCTGGTGCCTCTTCCAGTTTTCTCTGAAGAATAGGATGAGGATGAAGAGAGTGTCTTTTGAAGTAAGGGGTGTAACCTGACAGCAAATATGAGAGACAGATTCCTGAAGGTCCATTCCCTGAAAAAAAAAAAAAAAAAGAAGAATTTATACTTCTGGAGATAGAGCAGTTCTTTGAGAAGTGTTTCTAATATCCAGACCAATTCAAAAGATATGACACTGCTATGGATACAGGGGATTTCCTATGCCAGGTTGACCACTGACCTATTGGATGGAGTTGGGGAAGTCATTTTACCCATCTCCTCCTCACTTTCTCCTATTTGTGTTGCAAGTCCTTAAAACTTGCTGAAAAGATACTGGGTTAAATAAGTCAGATGTTACCTTCACCTGAAGCCTCAGGTCTCTGGCATGGTGATGAATGGAGTTATTTCTCTAAACTTAGAGGTTTAGAAACTGGTCTCGTACTGACCAGGGGCCTCAGCTCTCCTGGAAGCACATTTCACACCAGTGCAGGGTAGCTCACTGTGCACAGGATACAAGCTCCAGAAAAGAGAGTGACTGTTGAAGTGAAGGGGAACCAGCTCTCCTCAGCAAGAAATTCCATCTTTTAAGGGATATTTGGCAATAGCAGCTTTGACTAACGGGTCTTGAGGACACTTTCAAATGGGAACAAGCCCTGCCATGGTACTGCAGTGTGCTATGGAAAAAATCTCTCTGCCATGCCAAGACAAGCCCCCAGAATACTGCACTTTGAACAGGTTACTGGATGGCTGAATGCCTTTGTTGACCACTCAACAGTCAGTGGAAAAACTAGATATATGTGACTCCAAAGCCTAGTGAGAGAAGCCTGTGCAAAGTTTGCACATGGCTGTTGTCCAGCACGTTTAATATTTTACAGTGTCTGTGTGATTGTCAGCCTGTCTGGCTGCCCAGGCTTTGCTGCTGTGTGACCAACAACCACGACACAGTGCAGTGACAAACAGGGGAGGAGAACCCAAGTGACAGAAGCCTGTTGGCACAGTGCCAGTACTGCAGCAGCGACTGGAGCAAGGGCTGATCCTTGAGGATCCCAGAAACAGGGAGGTCAGGGCTAAGTGAAGGGCAGTACATGTCACAGCTGGGGATAAAGTCTGCTGTGCTGAGCACGGACCAGCAGCTGCAGGTCAGTGTTTGGAATATTCCACTTGCGGGAAAGTTATCCAAAACCAACAGCAACAGACATTAAAAGCAAACCGAACTGCAGCTATAGTAAAATATAACAAATTTCAGGTTACTACTTTGCTTTAGGAAGTACAAGGAGGTACCTAAGCCAAACTTCACCACCTGAGTGCACAACACTCAGCAACTACACACAGAGGATTTACTCTGAATCATGTCTAAGTTTGATATGGATGGTCACCAGAACATCTGGAGCTCAAGCTATTTTACAATGCAACTGCTTCCATGAGGCTGCCAGCACAGCTGAGGGAGCACACAGCCTTCCTGGAGCAGGGCCTGGAGAAGTAGCTGCAACCTTCGTGCAGTGCTGTCCAGCTGCAGTGAAACAGCTGGGGCTGCTCAGCCCAACAGCCTCCTCAGAGTGTGTATCTTCACACTGGCTCTTCTGAGGCTTTAGTGACATCTCTGCCCTGGATCCCTGTACAGGTGCACAAGGAGGTACCAAAATATCCTCCTTCCCACCTAGAGACTTGTACAACTGAGCAGCACAAAGCCATTCTCAGACAAGAAATTGCTGGCAGTAGTATCCTTGTCAAACTCGCTGTGAGCAAGGATTAAGGGTGATTTATGCAGTCCCTAACCTTGGAGCAGCTCTCTCAGGTGCTCTGAATTGATCCAGCACAGCTCATAGTTGGTCAGAGGGGAAGGCACTGACATCAATTCTTTGCCCCAAGAATCACCTCACATTGCAAAGCTCCCTCTTGCAAGGGAGGCAAGACAGTTACTATATAACCTGGGTTTTTTAACTGGTAGAAAACTGCTTTTTATAAGTCTATTAAATCTGTACAAAATCAGTGTAGCTCACTCACGTTTTAAAAGAAATCTGTGAAAAATTTCAAGAAACCTTAATAACATCTGCAGTACTTTCTAAACAGACATAATGGTGAAAAAACTCACACAAACCTACCTTTAATTCAAGCACTACAGATAATCACAGCAAGCTGGTTAACTATCTGTACTGAAAAGGTTTCAAATTTTTCTAAATATCCAACAGATAAAAAGCAGGCCCAGATGAACTGATGCTCAAAAGGCTACCAATTTTATAATTAAAAATAGGTCTGTGTTTTAATTTGTCAAACATCTTGTTCCCTGCTTCCCACAACTCTTAGAGGTCTTTCCCTAAGTGTTATAGGAAGTTTGGCTGTCTGGGAAAGGATGTAGAAACAGTGGTCAGGCATTTCTGGTTTGAGTGAGAACACGTGGAACAGAAGTTAAAGATAGCAAGTCCAAAGCAACAACAGCACGAGAGAACACAGCAGTGCTGGCAGGAGAAGGTTTACCTATGATCACAACAGGCAGTGTCTTGAGCCCACTCTTATTGGAGGGTCTGGTCAGTAACGGATGCATCTTCCCGTCCGGAAGCATTTATGCTCTGGAATCTACCTGCTGAAACAAGTAAGTTTTGAATTATTTGTATTTTTTGAAAAAAACCATGAACAAACAAACAAGAAAACCCCCCCCAAGACTTTCTCCAGCCCATAAACTCA
Source organism: Aleadryas rufinucha (assembly GCA_013397815.1). Taxonomy (NCBI): domain Eukaryota; kingdom Metazoa; phylum Chordata; class Aves; order Passeriformes; genus Aleadryas; species Aleadryas rufinucha. The sequence goes on from VZTH01002655.1 coordinate 611,540, forward strand.
GGCTAATCTAAAGTATTACCCTTGCATTGCAGACCGTCACATTCTATCACAGACTGTCACTGTCACACTTCCACACTCAGGACAGACCTCCTTATCTTTTTCTCCTCCTGACCCCAAAATCAAAGGATGATTCTCTGATTAGGCACCACAAAATGGGGAAAGAACAGTTATCTTTTCTTTCAGACATGAATTCCAGTTACTCCAGGACAGCTGGCAATTTTAGTAACCCTCTGACTACATTGAATGAAGTGTTGCAGCTTGTTAATGAGAACTTCACTTCTGACCACACTCTGTAGAAAATTGCATCATTATCACAAACACTTTTTAAAGTAACTTGTGCATTTACTGATAAGTAAAGTAAACCTTACTCAAGACTTCTGCCCAAAGACAGGAAATCTCCTGGCTGCATTTTCAAATAGGTACCATTCTATCACTATAGGGTTTTTTGAGAAGGGCTAGTTTAGTTCTGGAACCTTCTTTCTTAATTTTCCAGGAAATGGAGAGTTCTAGGTCTGAACAAGTAAATAACAAGTCTTTGAACAAAATATACATCATAATTATCTTGGAGACTAAGGTGTCATTAGAGTGGAGTCTACAAAACTAATCTAATCATTATGCAGATATTCAATGAACACTGAATGTTTTTGTCGTTCCTGCCGGAATCCTACCATGTCAAATAGCAACTTCTTTAGTTTTCCACAGAATTCAACTCTACTGTCACTAACCTAGAGAAGTTATTTTTACCACAATAAACATGAGATTTCTGAAATTCAGCATAAGCTTTTAAGTTATTCTACAGAAAATACTGTCTTTTATAAAAACCTTATTCTCATTTTGGAAAGCTAAGCAAAAATCCACTGAATGGCATGACTTTGTTCAGTAGGACATGCTCTCCACACCCTTTCCAAGTGCAGAAAGATCCTTGGCAAGCTCACCACACACTTCCAGAAGGCCTGGCACATCACTGCCTTTGACACAGGTATTGCAGTAAATGTCTTCCTACAAGTGTAATGCTCCTCTTTAAGCCTGACATTTACATCACAGCAACTCCAGCAAAGCACAGGACCCTGGTGACTGAATGGGCAGCCAGGAAACCACCAGTGAGTTTATAGTTCGCAAATTCCAGGCTCAAGCAGGAGTGTTGGAAGTGCATTTGCTTGCAAGGATGTGACAGTTCTCATATACACCAATATCCAGCCATGGCTGGGCTCGACAGCTCTATTCCGAGAGGGTTCATCACATGAGGCTTACAAGATGAATTCAAAACTAGCAGCTTTGTCCACACTTTTGGATCACAGTTTAGTAACACTTACTGGTTGCCTGTTACCACTTAACTAAGCATTAGTCTAAGCCTCCCATGCATTTTGCCTGGCAGGGCATGAACCACTTAAAAGACATAATAGTTGTGCTTTCTAATTTAAGTAATTTGAAACATCTAGCTTTGAAGAGAGTTGGATCTCAAGGAAACTTATGTTCCCAATTTAACTGAGAATCAAAGGCAGTTGCATTCCCTGCAGAAGATGATCTCCTCTTAAGGCATGTTTATCCCAGCCCTGGAAGCTGTGGGAGCACAGCCCGAGGATCTCCCCAGCTTTTTGGGTAGGTTCTGCCACATTAACCAAAACCTGCACCACCTTCAGACTCTGGTGTAAGTTTAGCCTCAAATAATTCCTTCCCACAAAGCTCCAGAGTTGCAATTGGTAGAATTCAGCACTAGCACCTGGGACTGCCAGAGACACCGAAGCAACAGGACACTGGTGTGACCAGAAAGGTATTCCCCTCAAACCAGTAAACTGCAGTACCTAGCTGCAGGTTAGCAGAAGCTTTTTCTCCATGGTAACAAATAATGACTCTCCATGACTCTATTACACAAGAAGAAAAGTTCTTATTAATTTTTCCTAACACAGATTACACATCTTATTTCTGTGAAACTAATGGGAGCCTGGAAGAGGAAAGCAAGATCTCTGGTAGCAGTCTTCCAGGTTTCTGCTCCATAGCTCCCTGCAGCAGCATGCATGGAAAAACTGCATGCACTCTGTAGACAGTGGTAACCCAGCAACATCTGTGGGATTTTCGCTGGAAGCAAGGACTGCTGAACCAACCCAGCACAGCACATGGCAGCAGATCCAGGGCAGCAGCAGAGCCAGCACATAAATGAGGAGCCTGCAAGCCCGTTTGTAAGGCATGAGCACAAAGTTATGCTGGTGTATGCCAGCATTTTTCTGGGGGAGCCTGAAGGGGACAAAAAAGGCACAAGACAGGAGAAGACAGCCTGGCAGTCCTGTTTACTTTAGAGGAAGGTTGCCTTGGCTCCTGGCCATTGTGCTGTGCCACCCTTCTCCACCCTGATAAAGCACAGAGCCAGCAGCCGTGAGCTCACTGATAACTCCCTCCTCCTTTCACCCTCCTCCCCCTCCATTCTGTACCTTTTGACACATGAAAGAGGAGCATTTTCTGGAATTAAACCAAACTTTAATAGCTGGAGGAGCACAACTGTTAGTCTGATGAAATTACTGTGCACATATGTGACAATTTTTAGCCATGGATTTATTCAGTACCTGCGTTCACAAAACCCCTAATGACATTTTAGTGCTACACACTCCTGTTTCCTGAAGATTTGACACTGACAATTCTATCAACACAAGATTAACCATCCTAGCATCTCTCTACAAATGGGAGAAGTCCCTTTCACATCCTATAGCTGCCATATCTATAATTCATAGTTTAGCAATTCTTCTTTTTAAGTAGAAAGTGAATCAGGTGCTGAACCTGTTTATAGCTATTCCCATCCTGTAGGCTAAAGGTTTGACTTCTGGGGGTAAAACTGAGCTCAGAGCATCTCAGGCATTTTAGTTTCAAGCCAAACATTCACTTTTCCTGCCGTTAAGGTGGATTATTTTAATTACTTTTTTTTTTGCAGTTTTAGACTCCTATACCTGGAAACCTGGGCAGCTAACACAGTGGAGCAGAGGAAAGCCTGTTCTTGCAGAGGCTATTGGAAAGCAACAGGACACTGAAGTTCATTGCAAATCTGTACTGAACTAGTTAGCACCAAAAAAAAGCCTGAGACAGCAAGAAACTTAAGACTGCTCTTCTCACCCTCCTTTTATGTAGTGTAGGGTGCTGGGCACTCACACTTAGTCAGCTTAGTGACACTGAGTTTGGCTCTTGCTTTGAGCTTTCTACTTTAAATGGATGTCCCTTTCCTTCTCTTCATTTGGGAAAATGCAGCAAGTTTCACAACTTGTCTTCTTGCTGCTTCCAAAGCATTCCAGTGTCTGTGTGATGTTACATAATTGTTTCTGGCTGAAAAGCACCCAGCTCATTCTGGGCCAGACTCTGCATACCTTCCTGACACAGCCTCATGTCTAGAGGGACTATAACTCACAAACTCGGTCGGTGTGGCTCTTACTAGTTCCAGGCTGCAAGGCTGAAACAGGTTTTAAGTGAGCAAATGAAAAAGCAAAGATACATTTAGAAGGCAAGGACACTCTGTGATCTTAGAGAAATCAAAAGCCAGGTCACATCAGCCATGTGCAGATAGCTCTCCCTGTAACAGCCATGAGATTTTGCTAAAGTAAGAATCACCAAGTGTGGCCTGAACAGCACCTGGGGAAAGTTCAAGACAGCAATGCAGTCAGGGTATAGATACTGGGGGAGATTAAAAGAGCTACCACAACACTCAGTTTTAAAGAGCAATCCTAACACAAATGCAACAATAGCTTTCTTCAGCTTAATTTCTTCATTTGTTTCACCAGGTTAATATTTAATTGATTAGTAATTTTTAAAAAAAGCAGAGATCTTGACAGATTTTTCATTTTATACTTCCCTACAAGTTTCAGAAGTTGCTCCTTCCTTGCATCATCACTCTGACATGTTAGGCCAGTTACCCCCCAAACACCATTAAAGTATGTGGAAAAAAATTCAACTCTGTGGTATGTAATAATACCTTTCTAAAAACACCCCTGTGATATTCAGAAACTGATGTTAGGGTACACCAGACAGAGCTCTCTGTACTTATTTGGAGCCTTCTTACCTTTAGCAGCAGGTCTGATGAGAGGTGGGATCTTTATGAAAGTGATTGTACAGTCAGAAGAGCCAACCAAACTATAAGCCTGGAATCCTCTCTCTGCTCTAAGACAGCTGTTTAAATATAGTAGGCAACCAGCAGCAAGAGAGGAGAGGAGGGGCCAAAATGACTGGAGGTGGAGCAAGGAAAATACTAATGAGCATGAGTCAGCAGGAATATTTCCCTTCCCAGCTTCTGAATGAATGATGTAGTGAACTTCCTTAGTAATGTTCAGCTGACTCTGTGACTACAGCAAAAGCAGGCTCATGGGAGCCATGCATGGCAGAAATCCTGCATTGAACAAATATTTCCATTTTTAACCCTCAGGACATCATAGATATATAGTGGATCTGAAAATACTGATTTCAGTTTGTATTTCTTTTTCTTCAGTGAGATAAAGTGTTATAAACCTTTTGCACAGTAGCAGTAAAATGAGTCAAACTGCTTCCTATAAAGCTTAGAACCTACTGGGGGTTTAATCTAAGGTATCTTACTCAATTCAGGGAATAATCGATCTGGCTTGCTAAATTTAAAGTGCCCTTCACAAATGAAATACCTTTATGCCAAAGTGCTCAGTTCAAGTAGTAAATGCAGCACACGTTTATCTCTGAGGCCATCTGTTTGGAAAACACAATTTCCAGGAAATCAGGGCTGCTGATACACAGTTAAGATGCATACTTTCACTCATGTGATCTGAAAGATAAAAGCAGTTCATGAGAAGGATTTCTCTACTCTCACGACCCACATCAGAGCAGAATACTTACTATAATACTCTATTTTAATTCCACCAGAATAAGTTGTTTTAATAAATGTGAAGCCATTGTTTCACTCAAATTTTAACTACCAGTCAACCCTTTGAAAAATCTGACTCAGTCATTACTGTCAGACTGAAGAGGGGGAGGGGGTAAGGACTCTTTCAAGTTTCCTGGGCCTTTATCCAAGGTAGCATTTGCACAGAGCTCTTAAATAACTCATACTGATTTTTTGACAGCAAAGGCTTTTATATGCATTATTCAGATATTTATTGGCATGTAACCAATGTGTCCATGTCAGTCAAGGAAAAATGAAGCTTTCAGAGAAAATAAGGTATTTGTTTGCTTAGGTGATTTAAGCCTGTCCTGTTACTAGGTTTTTCAAATCTGTCTTCAATACATTGCAGCGTGGCGTGTCAAACATTGTAGAACAAAGATGTTCAAGTCCATACTTGCTGATGCCATAGATACAAGACAAAACCATAGATGATGGTTTGGCTGGCTTTGTAATAAGGAAAATAAGTAATGCACACTATGTGTGCAAATCTGCAGAAATAAAGTTGCCCTATATGTAAAAAATAGGAGAGCCTGTCCATTTCCTATTAGAGTTTACAAAACTAGAATCTCTATTACCTTTGAAAATAAAGCCAGGATGTCTTTCCAAAACCACAAGCTCTATCATAGTTCTGTGCACAGTACAATTCTTTACAGGAAAATGTTCATGTGCCACAACCCACTGTCCTTTGCTTGTACAATAAGACCATTGAACATAGCAATTTGGGGGCTTCTTTTTCATTGAGATCCCAACAAACACACCACATGGAATAGATATACATCAAAGTAACCATTTCTCCTTGCGTACCTTGACCGCAAACAAATAATTCAGCCCAACGCTTTTCACAAACTTTCCAGAAGAAGAGGTAACTGAGCAATCTGTAGTCAGCCTTGCAGCCAGCCCTTGAGCTACAAACTCATGCAATTCACTTCTATTTTTTTCCTGAACTGACAAAGCCATTTTGTTGGTGCATAGATTTAAGGACAAAGCCGTAACACTGTACTGGGGAATACTTTGCACCTGAACCATCACCTATTTCGTTAGAAAGAAACTTCCTTGTTACTTATTGACTTTTCACCTCAGGTTATGTAAGTTCCACCTGTCCATCTCCTACTCATGAAACCTGTCAGATAGCCCTGATTCTGCTGTCTCCTGATTTGGGGGAGCTTATGCTCTGGTATCAGAACTCATTGCTACTGACAGCTCGTGGCAGAACCCTTCCTAGAGCACCTCTCCAGCATTCACCCTTCCCTCTAGCCAGCCTTAAGGTGTACCAGACTCTGCTAAATTATCCTGACATACGACATTGTTTCACTCATTAGAACTTCATGTTCTGTTGGTTTTTCATAATGAGGGGAACACTCCCAGCGTGATCCTCCAATGGCCACAGTAGTGCTTTGATGCTTTGGTGTTTCTCTCTATTATGGTAAAACAGAAATCTAAAATTCTGCATGTTTTCTGCCTAAGAGAATATTACATGTTCTATTCACACACACACACACACACACTGCAGATCATTTAATCTAAGACAGAATACAAAATCAAGTGTTGGAAAATCTGAGCAAATATTTTGGTTCCATATGGTTTCTGTGCAGTACCCAAAACCCAGCTTCACTTTGTTGTTGCCTAAAGCATCTCCACCTGTATCACCCAGGAAATCTGTCACTTAGAGCTGTATGTTAGCTTATGGACCAAAACTAGGACCCACATATGTACTGATAATAAATGGTTTGACACCAATGTTGTAACAGTTCACCTGGTTTCTTTTTGCTTCAACTAAGAAAACCCACATTTGTCACCAACACCACAACCCAGACCATATCAGCAAGATGTTCCTTGTAAATGTTGTGGCACACCCCAATCAGAAGCAGCATCCACCTCTGAGAGCAGCTGGACGTCTGGAATATGTGACTTGCTCTGCTAAATGACAGAGGTAAAACAGCCTGGGAAATCCCAGACAATTGCTAGGTCTGACAGAAAAAGCAGCTTAGGCAACTCTACAAGTATGCCACCCAGTTCTGCTCTCAGTTAAACTTGTGATTTCCTACATGTGTTTGTGCTTTCACATGGCTTCCTCTAAAGAAAGATTTGGCCCAGACCACATGTCCCAACTTACCCATGTCCCTGCCAAGGCCATATCTGTCCTGTGTTCATACCTCTTTTTGCAGTGTTTAGGCAGCTGGGTCCAAGGGAAGAGAAGTAAAGGTTCACTGCACCCTTTTGTTGTTCCCAGGAGCATTGACCTCCCAGTCACATAAATGATTGAAATGGTTTTGTCTTGGAAAGTTGTTTGAGAAAAGGAAAAAGCAAAACCTTACATTTTGCTGGAACTATTTTAAGATGGTGATTTTTGCTTTTCACTGCTTTCAATACATTACCTTGAAATCATTCCCTGTCTGTCCGAAGAGGGTTGTCTTCCTAAAGCAGTGAGATGAACCCAAAGATTTTCACCACCTTTCACTGGCCAGGGCCATCAGTCACTTCCACCACTTTGTCTTGAAAACAACTGTTAAGAAATAAACTTGGGGAGGTGAGGATCAATCACACTACCCAGCAGGGCTATGAAGCTCTACTCTTTGCATTCACGTAGTCACACCCTTGGCCACTCTGCAGCAAGGGCCTGTGCACAGCACACAGTGTGTACTCCAGTGCCAGTGCCTTACTGGGACATTCCACACCTCCTCTCTGCCCAGGCCAAGGAGCAATAACAGAGGGCATTAGCAGCAATCAAGATAGTCCCTGTAAGCACACCCTGAAAGAGACATTCCAAGTACAATACTGTGAGGTAACAGTGGATATTTTTGCAAGAATAGTTTACATGTGGAGCATCCGTGTAGAGAAGGAGTAAAGTGCCAAGTGGCTGTGCAGGCATTTCCTCAGAAAACGGGCCAGGATCACCGTTTCCCTCCTCAGAGGGCTGGATGATAGCCAGATCTAGGGTGCTTTCTACTTCCCAGCACATGTGCTTCCTTTCAAAAACTAGTAGCATGCAAAGAGGTGCAGTCCTTAGGCTCCAGGGACTACAGCCATGCATGTTTCCCAGGACTGCACCTTTGCAGATTTTTTGTTCCCCAAATGCAACATGCAGAGGAAAGCTCAGCTCATACGCTCTGCCCTCAGACCTCCATCATGAGCTCAACATCGATGTTTAGGGGAAAAAGTAAACACATGCACTTTCATGTCAAACAAACAGCAGCCATGACCTAGTCAAAGATTAAACTACACATGAAACTGGTAGGGAATTTTCCTCTTATCTAAATGTCAATGTATTCAAAATATTTACATGAGTTCCAGATAGCTGCATCGTTTGAAGATACAGCCTTTAGCTTCCACAAAGTTACAGTCAATGTTCAGTTATGTTCTTTTAGTCTACATGGGCATTTAGCAACTGATTAATTTAATAAACTGCTGTATAATACTGTGGTGTGTGCATATGTCCCAAAGCACAAAATATCCTACAAAAGTTAATGTTCATCATTTCTTGAGTGGAATAACTAACAGAGAAGAAAACTTGAAGCAGTAGGTACAGCTGAACTGTGAGCACTGAGCATCTTCTCTGCACATACTTTCCCTTAGGGCAAAACTGTAGTTTTCAAATACAAGTAATTAAAAGATGGAAAAGGAGCATGTGATGCAATGAGCTTGTTTAACTCAGTAACACAAACTTTCATAAACAGGGCTGCAGCAAGCCTTCGGAGTTTCTTGGATTCATTTCTCTGCCACAGCTTAAGCCATTCTGCAGCTCTTTAACCCAACTTTAGTTGCTTTACTTTATCACGAATCACTTAATCAAGATAAAGGATTTCATAGCATTCCTGGAAGGCTTTGAAACATGTACAGCTAAGGGCACCCAGAGCTACCCAGCCAGCACGTTCAATTTTGTCAAAGAAAAATAAGCTTTTCTGCAGCAGAGCACAATAGATTTTAGCTGTGAAGGTTTAGAAAAGGACTGGACTAGAGTTATCCTGCAGCTTCCTACCCACAGGGTTTATTTTCATCTTCCTCTTAAGCACCTGATTCTATCAGAGGTAACAGCTGCTTGGATCCAGGGCAGCCAATCTGATATTCCCGACTTGCAACATTTCCTTTCTGCTATAACTTTAGGAGTCTCTGGGAAATTCTAAGTGCTTTTTGCACACAAGCCCTTTCTTCTTAAGAGGCCTTTCATGCATGCTGAAAGGTCAATTGAAGTGATATTTTCTTAGACCCCAATTTCCCTTCACAGTAGCTCCATGTGCTGCAACACTGACTGCCAGGAGTGAAATTTAAAGTCCCCTGGGACTCTTCCGCATAAAAGTGGGTGAACCAGTATCTTTTACAAAGGCAATCTTATCGCTTAGTCACAATATAACAGTAACACATTAAAGTGTAACAAAATTATTTCGTAGGTCAAGGTTTCTCACCTGCAATTGACAGCTGTTTCTAGGCTAGCTTAAGGAGGCTGGAACACAAAATGAGCTGTCACTTCCTGTAAAACAGAATATGCTATTTTGAAACACATGCATGTATTCTGGGGTCATTTCTGTGGCTTAGGAACATGAAAAACATTCACTGTGAGGTCTGAAAAGATTTTGCACAGCAGATTTACAGGTAAGAAAGAGGCAGGATTTCTGCACAAGAATAAAGCCATTCAGTAACTAATTCCCCAAAGCATTTGTTTTAGAAATATGTAGCAATTTGTGTAATTCCACATTTAGCTGACAGATACCCATTTTTGCACATGTTACAGCTTAAAGCTGAGCATAGGTCAGTGAAACAAGAGCGCAGTGCTGCTGTAACAAGAATTATCTGTCAATATACATACTCAGCTTGTGCCAGATTAAAACCCAATTTTGCCAAGATCTTGTTCAAGTTGTAGTTCTGTTTTTGCAGAAATTTCACTAGAGGTATCTTCCTTGTTTCTCATCCCCAGCTATTCCACAAAAAATTTACAATTCCTGTTTCAGGTGTATTTTTGCTTGAATTACTTTAGTTCATGTTCTATTGTTTCTGTTTTCCTGGGTTTTTGGTTGGTTGGTTAGTTTGGGGTTTTTTGTGCTGGCTTTTTTTGTTGGTTTTTTTTAGTGTGCTTTTTTTTTGTCTATCAAGCAGCTATTTCTAGAGTAGAGACGAGAGACTCTAGGTTAGTCTTACACCCTTGCCAATTATTATTTTATCAAGAGAAATAACTTATTTATAATCTACTCACATTTTTGGCAGCTGTCAGGCCAGCTGCAGTTCTTATTTTTCCCACAGAGCAGTTGTCCCAAGCACAGATGAAAAGGAGGAGGTGTTTCTGGTTGCCCGGTCAATATTTGTGTTGATTGTGAAAATGCTAAGTTTGAATCATCAAATAAAACCTCTGCCAAAGAGCCTGGGGATTGTAATATTAAGTGACCCTTTACCTCAAGGCTGGAGCCACACAGCAGTGCTGTGACAGAGAAGTACCTGACTGGCTCTGCTTATCAGCCCGGACTGAAATGTGCTCGGCAGGGCAGAATGATGTGGCACCAAGGTGACCAAAGCGTGGGCTATCTTTGGTATCTGTCCGGGGCACTACCTAAAGCCTTTTTTTTCTCCCCTGCCACCCTTAGGGCTGACATGCAGGGCTGTCAGCAGTAACTGCAGATCAGAGCCGTTCTGCCGTGTCATGGGAAGCTTATGACCTCGTCTCTGCTGCTGCAGCTCACTGTGCCTGAGCTGTCACACTGGGTAACCAGAGCTCACTGCATCTGCACTGCCTCCTGGGACATGCACAGGTCAGGCCACAGGGACCCAAAGGTCCATCCAACCTCGTATCCCACCCTCAGCAGTGGGCATTAGCAGTCACCCACAGGAGAGATCAGGACAAGTACATGATGCTTGTCTTTTGTCGTCCCCTGCCTTCAGGTATTTGCAGCTGAGCCAACCGGCTGAAGCCTGATGAGGTTTGTTCTCTTGCTAGTTCCTTCCATCTATTTTCATCTACTTTCCAGTAATTTCACACATGGCCTCTAATACCTGTACTAAAGGGAGATTACACAACTGTTCCCTCTCCACAGCATCATATTTTTACATTTTTATTACGTTTCTCTTAGTCTTCTAACTTATTCTCAGTACAGAAATTGTTCCATACCCTATATCAACCTGTTTTACCTTCTCCAGATGCTCATCTCATATGCTGAGATGAAAAAAACAGCATTTAATCCAGCAATCTAAGCACAGATGAACCATGGATTTATGCATCAACTGTCTGGTTTGGCCTCCATCCCTTCCTAGAACTTAATTTGCTTCATTTCCAGTTAGTACTGAGCTGACAGTTCCACAGGACTATTTATCTTGAGCTTAGATTCAAGTTCAAGCTTGTCCCTACTCTGACTGAGGTTCCTTGCCTGGACCTGTGCCAGAGCATGAGAAAACACATAGGAATTGTGCAAAAGTGTGAAGTAATAGGACAGTAGAGAAGCGTTGCGCAGATTGTTCTTCAAACCAATGCAGTCACCCACATGCCTGATAAAAAGCAAAGTGGTGAGCCTTGGAGACTTTCTGGATACTCCTTGTTCACAAAGAAACCTCAACAAAATAACTGAAGGGCATACATGTGGGAAAAAGCACGTTCTCACCTGGTACCTCAGGAGGGAGGTGGCCTTAGGTAAACACAGTAGAGAAGCCCAAAGAGCTCTTATTGCACTCCATCCCCTGGCCTGATCTTGATCTGCTCTCATCCTCTCACCTGAATAAAGCATTCATGAGGAGCTTATGCAAAGTCTCTTCTAGGTTTGCCTCAGGGGTGGCTGTTATTCACACATATCTGGAAGAGACAAAGCACAGGCACCAGCAGTGAGTGTGATGACCCTTCACTCACCTGGACTGGATATAAAGCAGCACAAAGGTGATGCCCAGGACTTATAAAATACTCCCTATGCACAAAGGTGATGCCCAGGACTTATAAAATACTCCCTATGCACAAAGGTAATGCCCAGGACTTATAAAATACTCCCTATGCACAAAGGTGATGCCCAGGACTTATAAAATACTCCCTGTGCTGATTTCACCCGGGAAACAGACAAGACTCTTGGGCCTGGGAGAGCAAAGCTCCTCTCTGTCTGCTACCCACACTGTGGTGCTAACCCCTCTTGATGCACTGCCTTTGTGTACCTGAGTACACGTGACACTTCATTCAACTCATTAGTTCAGCCTGTGAATAAAAATACCAACCATGAGGTATTTATGCCAGTCATTGGTCTCAAGATAGAATGAGACAAAAGTAACTTTGGAAAATAATTTTAGTTGTACTTATTTATAGAATTATGCAAGCTTGCCATACATAGTTCCATTTTTTTCTGAAATTTTACACATTTTACTGTGTTATTAATACAAGCTATTAGAATGAAACACAATTTTAGAAAATGCCTTTGTTTTTTTTAAGTTTCCCATAAAGCCTTGCTAGAGGACTGAGTCCCACTTAGCTTTGCAGTGCTTTCATATTTTGCAAATGACGTGCATTCAGTATAAAGCCTTGATGGCTTTCTCCTTGTTCTGACATTTGGGAAAGCGTAAACAAACTTGTCCAGCTGTCACCATACTGCTGTTAGTCTTGGAACACAATAAAAGCTGGAGTGTCATTACTGAGCTGCAGCCTGAGAGCGCACTCAGATTGCACTGTTCACCTCAAACACACAAAAGTGTAGCAAAAAAGAAAAGCATCCAATTAAATATCCAAGTGGCACACAAATGAACATGTAATAGCAGAAATCCTCTTACAAAACAGTAAGAGAATTAAATAATATAAGGAACAGCTCTAATCTTAACAGGGTGTCAGTATGTCCCATCTGACTCACACCTAGGTGTGACTGGTTATCAAATAAATAGTCTTAATCATTTAAAGACACAGACACAGTTCAGAGATTAAATGTCTGCTTATTAATTGCCATAACAGAGACAAGAAATGAACCCATATCTCTCTGTGCTTCAGCCACAGAGCTAGTCTAGGACAAAAATTATCCAGATTTCTTGCTGTGCTACAGGCGACCTGTCACACCTTTCTGTGCCTGATCATGAGTACTGAACCCCTCATTAAAAAGTGCTAAAGCTAATTCAATAGACTCTTGTTCCTTATTTAGTTATTTACAATACAGATTCATTTTTAGTTCTAGCACATGATCGCCCAGGAATTAATTCACATTTGCAAGCTCTCAGTGGGTTCGTTTTGGGCCGAGACATCTGTCAGTCCCCTCAGCCATGCAGCACCCTGGAACACACCCAAGCTCTGCTCAGGCATGTTCTGCTGCAAACGGGCATCTCTTCTGCTACAGTGGCTAAACTCTTCAGCATCACTAGGCAAGAGTGCACCTCAGAGCACTCCATCGTTCCTGCCAAAACCCCCCACAATCCCTGTGCCTCCATAGGCACAGTCTGTGATACAGATATTCCTGCATCTTTATAGCTACACTGTTTCTCAGTTTCACATCTCTCCAAGATGTTGCAATTTCCTACAGAATTGCAGTTTCTACAGAAAATTTGCTTATTTTCCAATATAGGAGCATTTACTTCCTAGTATATATGTGAATAGCCAAAACAAGTTGTCTGTTTCAGCATATTTGTTGGACTTTGTGTCAAAACTCTTTGTATGCTGCATTAATTCTGGAGGCATGCTTGTCTCACAGCTTCTGATCTTATCTTCAGCCTGTACTGAGAAATTACTTCCATGAACTTTGGAAGGTCAACTTGTTAAACATCTATCCACTCTCCCCTACTCCTTCGAATCATCTAGAAATAATAATTAACTTAATTTTCTGAGATGGGGATGACTACTTTTCTACCCAATTCACGTTATGTGTTTCAGATGACTCATATACTGCAACTACGCTGCCTCCAAGGGTTTTTCCCTACAAAAATTCCTCACTGAAACTTGCCAAATTATTTTTTTTTTCTTGTTCCTTATTTCTTCATCCAAGAGGCAACATTCTCTTCTAAAACTTGCAAAAGACGGCTTCATGCCATGGTACAGGTATAAGCTTGTCAAAAGTAACATGGCACAAAGCAGAGAGCTTGCATTTGGGACTCTGCTGGGAAATGAAACAACTGAGTCAGGCAAAACTCCGTGTCGAACCTTTTGTGCCTGATATCAACTCCAGTTTTCTATAGATTCTGCCAAAGTCTTTGGAAATCAGTTGCCCAATACCACTTTGGGAATAATACTGGCATGTTCACTGGTGCAGAGCAGATGTTTCAGCAGGTTGCTGAAGAAGTGCTTGGTGCATCACAAGAATGTGCCTGCACAGGAAGGCAGGTTCACTAGGTACAGCTGGCAGAGAGAGGAAAAGAGCCTGAGGGGAAACAAGCCTATCTCTCCAGCTGATTATGTGCAATAGCTCCTTGGAGGAAACTGGCTGGTTTCAGCAGCAACCAGTTTCCACCAGCAGACAGAAGTGCCAACAACACATCCTATTCCACAGGACACTGCTCACAACAGAGTCGCTCTAAAACTGGGAAATACAGATTGTGGTGTCTTGCATTTGAATGAGACCACCTCACATCTCCAGAGATGCCTTCCTGTCTACTGAGGAAATCACCTGCTGGGAGGCAGCAGATACCCACCATTCTCTAACTCAAAAAAAAGCCTTGCTGGTTTATGTAACCTTACAAACATGAGGCTGTTTTGAAAGAAGTCCAAAAAGTACAAGAAGTGTCTGAGCAATACATGAAAACAAGTCTGAATTTCAACTTTATAGAGTTTCATTATGACAATCTAGTATCAGGTATGACAAAGGAGTTCATTCTGGCTGAGTATCAGTGATGGATGAAAGGGAATTTGTTAGATGAGAGACCATAAGATAGCTGCCAAAATTGCATACAGCCGCAGCCAGTTAGTTCCCTATATTGGTCACAAAAATGCAGATAATTTTCCTCCTGGTTTCATTCACTGTTGAGCAAGACAGTCAGTCTTTAAGGGATAAAACAATAAATTTTTTCAGCTTGTAAACACAGCTCGTACATGTTAATTACCCACTTCAATCTCCTCATCTGAAACACTAACAAGAGGGAGGCTGTTGGTGGATAAGGCACCTGTCAACATCACCAAAACTTTATTTTTGGAACACCTTGTGGTTCTTGCTCTTAGAAGGGGTCTGAGCCAAATCATGCCACACTAAACCGAAAGGCCTGTTGAAGCAAAGGTAAACATTCCAATTAGTTTCAAGGGCATTTGGATTAGCCTTCCCATATAATTGATATGTCATGATGTTTTTGTAATACAGGAAAAGGTACAATGTTTTTCCATGCACCAAGGCAGTATTCTCACAGTTTTAGGAAGAAACCTGGTGAAGTGAAGATTAATCAAACAAGGATCAGATTGCTGCTTTTATAGTAGGACTTTACATTTTCCTAAATAACACAATTAAGTTTCTAAGCACAGAAAAAACCAAATTATTATTAAAAATGAGCATAAGTTGTTTCTAGAGCCTTTAGCTAGACCAGCTTCCCCCCATCCTACATCTATCAAAGGAATGCCCAAACTTTATAAACCCATGTACAGAGGTAAAACACAGTAACACTAACCAGTTTAAAAAGTACAGCCTACACCTCTGTGGACTGCCAGTCCCTCTCCATTTCTTATGGATGTACTCCTAGCTGTCCTGAAATAACCTCTTCAGACTCTTCTCAGAAACCAAGAGAACTAAACCAAGGTGCATGACTGCTCACACAGTAAACACACAGCCCTACATGATGCAAGACTATTAAATGTTTGTGCAAAGTATTGAGCTAACAAATAAACCCAAATAGATTATAGAAACCTCAACATGCTTGCAGCTGTATTTATGGTAGCAGCTTCTTTAAGCTATAGCTGCAAGTCTTTTCTTCCTCTGGCTCGCAGCAGCAGCTTGCACAAATAATTCAGAGTTGATCTGAGCAGTCTGCTTCAGTCCACCACATGCTGTGTCCATTTATGTGCAAACAGATATTCAGAGATCCCTTTCTTGCTTTCGAAACATCTTCAGCTGCTCTTTAAACTCCCTAACTGCTGCTGAGAGCAGCACAGATGGACTCTAATTTCTCCATTCTAGCATCTGCACATTTTTAGCCCCTTACAAAAGAAGGGCAGGCAACTTCTGACATGCCAGTTTGAGACTGGAAGATACATTTTTAACCTTTCAGCTCCAGGGTTCTATTCGTGCTGACAAAACTGGGATGCTGCCCTCACCCATGCTGATACGACCATACTGATCAGTTGTGTTCTGGCTTCCTCCTCCCTGACTCGTTAAATGTCTGCCAGCAAGCTCCATTTACCTTTACCTTTATTTTAACTGCCCCACTCAGGGTGTTTTATTAGCTAAAAAAAAAAAAAAAAAAAGGGGTGCAAAAAGGCCTGGTTATATTATAAACTGGATTTTACCCAGACCTCACTCACACACACAGATCAAACAAGGAATGGGCAAAGAGAAAGCTCATCATCATCAGTGATTAACTACCAGCTATTTCCTACAATTCAGTTGGCAGAAGAAACTTATGTAAGGCAACTCAGATCAGAAACTCAGCTGCAAGTAGTGCTGAACCCAATCAAGACAACAGTATCCACAATTTTGCAATCACATTCCCCTCATTTCCAAGTTCAGTTTCACTACTTAATCAAAGAATGAAAACCTCCTATCCAAGAGTTCAGAAATGGATTGGGTCTGTTACTTTGCAAAGGCATCCAGCTTTCCAAGACAGTGAACAGCATTAGAGCAAAACATGGGCACCTGGTCTGCCCAGGGCCATGGTCTCTGACTGACCTGTGCATCCTCAGCGAGATCAGCAGTAAGTAATGAGAGGGATAAAAGGCTTTTGTCCTTGTCAGGGGTTGGCCCAGTTACACAGCTCCTTATAACTCCCTGAATATTTTCTACTCACTGTCCAGCACTCAAACACTACCACAGTCACCTTACAGAAGGAGCTTTACTTCCATCTGTCCTGTCCTCCAAGGCACTTTTCAGCTATACCTAGATACTAGAAGTGTTAAATTCTGAATGATTAAGTGTTAATTTAAATTCTGAATGATTTTAAAAGCAATGGGTAGAACGATTTACAAATCCTATGTCTTGACACAATCACTCTACCATAGTTACTTCTGATCTCTTTCTACAAGAAGTGGGAAAGATGCAGAGAAGTAACAGAAGACTATTGAGTCTCTGTGAAAGGAAGAGTTTACATTGTTAGTTAACAAAAACATTACCTGATAGATAAAAACAACCTAGATGGTTATTTCCAGACTTGAATGACATTGTGTAAGTCACTTGAATTCTCTGAATTTCCTGTCCTCTGATTACAGTTCTATGGCATGGGCAGGGAATATTTTTCAAAGCATGTTTGTACAGCACTGGAAAAAAACAAGATCACAACCCCTTTTTCAGCTTCAAGAACTAATACAAACAGTTTAAACAGATCATTTCTACAGACATATAATGAAGAATATCTGATTTTTTTTTACCACAAAATTAGAGGCTTTTTTCAAAAATTACTCATGCCTCTGGATGAGTAATCTGAAAATCTCAGCACTTGGTATATTGACACCACAGAAGAAACTAAGCATATTCCAGACTTATATATTCATGGTTTCTTGAGGGCTTTTAAAGTTATATACAGTTACATTAGTATTGCATCAATAAGATACATTACCCTCCATAAAAATACTTCCTCTCTTCCAGTGGTATTTCATTGCCATGCCTCTAAAGCCAGCATGGTCCTTGTGAACTCCAGCTGACACAGTCAGAAGATTTCCATGTGTGTTGAGTGGCCTGCAGCCATACCCCCTAAAGTTTTCATCTCCTACAGCTTCACAACAGGACTGACCAAGCCTTATTCAGAGGCAATTTCCAAGAAAAACAGCTTCACAAGCATAAAAGCTGAGCAGGATGAGATTAGAGAGTATGACTGCATTCAGAGGGTCTGTACCTGGGGATGCAGGTGTCCATCCTGATTCCAGACTTTAAGACGCTGAAAAATCAAAGGCAGCACGTCACAGATTGAGCCATATAATGCATCTGGTTTTCTTGAAGTAAGTAGTGAAGACATTCCATTAGGATACCTGAAGTGGAAGGTCATCTTGTGGAAGGTCAGTCTGAGCTGACTGAGAGACACTGGCAACCAAAAGAACCAGTGAAGGCATTTTAAGTCCAGTTACAAGAGAAAGTCAGATAAAGTATCATGGTCAAGTTCAGATTTCATCTTTACAGCCTCAGGAATTAGCAAAATACAGCAACATTCAACAAGATGCTGGCTCTCACTCCAGTACTGTTTGCATTATAGATATGTAAATATTGTGAAGATAGTTTGCTGAGCCCAGCTTGATCAGAAACCATTCCACTGCAGCCAAAAGAGCTGAAAAACCCCCCAAAATAAAAGATGGTGTGACAAGAGAGTTCTAGACTGCTATGGGATACTTCCTGGATGACAGGCACTATGTAGGAGAATTTGCTTTTGAAATAATAGAAGTAATAAAGCATCAGTTACAGCAGACAGAACAAGTCCTGTGCTCACGCTTCACCACCATTTTCCCAAGAAAGTACCAATGCAGGACCTGGCTCCAAAACTACAGCATGACTAACACACTCAACTCCAGTCCATACAGCATAAGTGCAAGCAAGAAAAGCAATTAAGTTTACAATTTAAAAATAGACAGAGACAACAGTAACGTTCCAGAAAAAAAAGAATCTTCCATTTTTACCACACCTGCTTTTCTCTACTACAGGACAGACACTGTGTAGCATTCCAGTGCAGTATCAGGTGTGTTCATTTCTAGGTGATATCAACATGGTTTATGCACAGTAAACCATGTTGATGGTTTACTGTGTTTAATGCTGTTATGATTCCCAAATACATCTATACACACACCACTTCAGAGATAACTAACTAGTTTACCTCAGACTAAGGCAACACTAGAAAGATCAGCATGTTTTACACTACAGCATCTTTGTATTATCTCACGTTGCACTTCTCAGAAATCCTTTGCTTTTTGTCATTAGTAAGTGCATGAAGACATTATTAAAGATGTGATTTCAAGTCACCTAGTTGGGAAAATCCTCAGCTAGTTTCAGACATTACACATTGGCAGATATTATGGATTCCAGTACAATCAGTACTTTGAGAATCACTGAAAAAATAGTTTTAAAAATAGCTTAAAAGCAAACTCGAGTGCTGTCATAAGGCATTCTCAGTCAAAAACACAGACAAGAGTTTCAAGTTGCTAACACTTCACACTTCCAGGTTTTTGGCAGAATGATAACAATTATGAAACCAAAACTTTGTTCACAACAGCTGCCTAACATTGCTTTAAAGATTAACTGGAGTGTTCACATAGAAAAGAAGGGTTTGTCTCACCTACATTAATGGTACTACACTTAGTGCAACTGACAGCTAGATGTTATTGCAACTCCTACACTGCTATCCAAGGCTTGATTTCAGCTCCTGAGATCTGAAATAAAAACTTATTTATAGAGAAGATCACTCAGCAGAAGATTCAGATCCAATTACGCTGTCACAGACGATGTCACTACTATACAATTCCAGATGAGCTTCAAGAGCTATTTGACCTATATTTTATTTTGTACTATAATGCTATTAAAAAAACTAAAGTAATTTACTTTTAATTAATGTTTACATTTAAAAATCAAATCATCATTGCAATTAAAATGAAGAAGCCTTGGCACTGAGAGGAAGCAACAACCTCCTTGTGCTCCTGCAGTGAATTTAATCTCATTGTATATGTCCATACTCACTTTGAACAACCTTAAAATCTCAACCCAAAAATCATTTCTATAAACTGTGTTCCACTGTAACCCCCAAAGCCATGCTGAAATTAAGAAGAGGATTCTCAGAACATGATTGGATAATGCAAACCATCAACAACAGAAAAAGATAAGACTTCCTATCTTTTCACCTTTCCTGTGAGTGGTTTCTCATCCTACCCACTCTCTGCCTTCAGTTGTATCAACACACTGTTTCTTGTGACAGTCAAATAGAATCAGGAGCAAACACCTTCTTAAAAATAAAACCTTGTTTGCATCTCCTCTAAGGTAGTAAACAGCAACTCACTTTGTCCTGTGGCTCCAATGACAATATTGGTCATCATAGCACACGCTGGGGTTTTACTTTGCTTTATATCTCCTGATTAATATGTCACTGACTCCAAGCTGAGTGAGAACAGTAAAATATCAAGGGTGCTCATGAAAATCACTAGTTAGTTGTAAAACTGGTCTTGAAACTTTGTCTGAAGGCACCTCTGAGCAGGTCAAGGGAGGACAGCCAGGGCCATCTGAGAGCCCAGATCATGAGAAAGGCTCATGGTAATGAGGCCAGTCAGAGGTCAAGCCCAGAATTCAAAATGCATCTCAGCTGCAGTGAGGAAAACCAAGGTCAGGTACAGGCCAGTGATTGATGAACAGGGCCACAGTGACGAGGTCAGGGTGAAAAAAATCACTCCCCAGGTCAGGAGCAGCAAGCACCAGTGACAGGCACAGAAATTAGCATGCCCACAGCTCAGGCAGGGACCAGAGGCCCAGGACTGACCTTGAGTGGGCTCCTGGGCCCATGGGGAGCTGGGAGGGTTGGATGGAGATCCCAGGTGAGGCTGCCCAGGGCCATTAAAGCCTGCCCTCAGGTTCTCACAGTTATAAAAGCAAGCCCCATCAAGATTCTTATCAGTCTGTCCAGGAAGGAAAAGAATAAATCACTTTAGTAAGACTACCCTAATACTCTGAAACTCATTTTTCCATGGCAAAAATAAGCACATTCAGGAGAAGGTGGCTAACCTTTCCTCATTTTGTTGTGTGCTGTATGGATAACTGATTTCCATCTCCATGGTTATTAATGTACTGCCTAAGCTTTTGGCAGTTATTATAAATGCAAACACATGTATATATATGCATTTGAAAAGACTGGCATCTAACTTGGGCTCTCAGGCCCTAACAGTAGGGCCAACAAAACCAGCAAAAACTCATTTATTCACTTCAGTCTGAATCATACCTCACTATGCTAAATGAAGCTAAAAGGAAGAATGAAAGAAAGGGAAGATCTGTTGTATAAGATCTTCTTGAGTAACAGTCCCTGAAAATTTCCTAGTGTGAAATACATAAAAAAATTTGGGGTTTAGCAATGTGGAATTGAGTATTGATTGCTAATTTGGGGTTTAGCAATGTGCAATTTAGTACTGATTGCTGTCCCTTGAAAGCAGCACAGACAACATAGTTCTCAGGAGTAACAGAAGTTGTTGAAGGAATAACTGTGGCAGAGACTAGGGCATGCTGGAGGTGGGTTCAGGAGCAACTTAGGATTTCTAATATTTAATTTAGCTCAAATAGATTTAACTGTCTCCAGAACAGTTCTGGATCTAATGGAAAATTTTCGTTATGACAATATGCATAAAGATCAGCTTATCCCATGTAAGTCAAACATAAAGTCAGTTTTCCTCTAAATGAAATAAGATCTCTAGTCAGTCCTCTCTGCTCTCCTGCCAGTGCTCTGAACAATGTAATATCTGTAATTTTGGGCTTAAAAAACTTTAAACATAAACTTGACACTGATGTTCTGAAGTCTGGATTTTGGGACAGGTAAGACAGGTCCCTGAATTGCAGGAGCAGGTTAGCATTCCTTACCTCATTGCATCACTCTCCTAACAGAAAAGCTGACAACAGAAAAGCAGACAACTGGCCTGCCTGGCACAGCAGCATTGTATCATTCTCTGGGCAAGAGGAGACTGAGTTTGGCTGTGTAGCTTCCTGTAAGAAAACACACAGAATTAAATTCCCACGGGTTTTCCACTGACATGTCCTCCGGGCAAAGCAGCTGCAGAGAGCACATGACAAAGCTACCGAACACTAAGATCTCAATTATTCTTAAGAGTCAGAAAATGCCTCGAGCCTCATGTGAGGACGAGCTGTTCCCTATCACCTTGTCTGACCCTCTAAACCTCTTCCTGCGCTATGAATTCCTAAGACTCCTTCACTGGCACCTCCAATAATTTCCTTTCTTCCAGGTGCTCTACATAGAGGGCAAAAATTAGGGGTAGCAGCAGCAGTGGCCAGGCGCCAAAGGAAGCTCACTGTGGACAGCAACTTCCATAGCCTGGAGTCCCAGGCAAGCCTCACAGGCACTGACTGTCAAACTCAAATGTTTCAAGATGCCCCAGATGAATTTCTGCTCCTTCTGACAATTTTCTGCCTGTTTAAACTTTTTGCTCTTCTGAAGCCTTAAATAGGCTGTATATCCATTGTTAAGAAATACGTCCTACTTTGATTTGCTGTGAAAGTTTCTCCTTCCAGTCTCATATTTTGCCTTCATTCATAACAGCAAGGTATATGCAATTTCTTACTGTATTATTTGCATTTAATTTAACTGACTTGGAAAAAAAGCAAAACCTTTCTGACTGAAAGATCATTCAGCACATAGGAACTTCACCCAGCCTTACCTAGCTTAGTCTTTGTTAATGGGTTTGTACCCTGCATTGATCAGCTGCCAGAGTGAAAATTTGGACTCTTTGTGAAGACACACAGTGTAACAGGGGTTTGCAATTCCAAATCTGTACTATTTGTGAAGATACACAATGTAACAGGGGTTTGCAATTCTCTGCTCTCAGCTGCACTGTGTACCCACAAGGAGAACACTCCTCCAGGTCCACAGAACATCCTCAGAGAGCTTAGATCTCTGCTTACCTTCAGAAAGGAAATGGAAGACAATAAGAAAGTCCATGTTCCTAGAGAGTCCAAGGATTATTAATACAAAGATTTGTTAGTCAAGATTTATACATTCACTTTATCTCATTAAAGAAGAAAAAAATATTTCACTCTATCATTTATATCCCAGTGCCAGTGTTACAGGCAGAAGGGGCTGCAAGTAGATAACTTCTTTCCACTGGATTTTTTAACCATGATTCATAGAACAGTACTGCTGCCAGGCACATGTTTTAATAGAAATTGAAAACAAATTAGCTTGAGAATGGCTGTGTTACTTTGTGTTCAAATAAGTTTAAGTGGCTTTTCTTCACAGAGTTCACAGAGTAGTTTTGAAATTATCTCTGCCTTTTGTTTTGGGGAAGTTGGCAGCCAGCTTCTTTAACTTCTAGTCTATTAACTTGAGCACAGTACTATGTGGAAATGTGTTTCTACCTTCCAGTAACTAGTGAAAGCATGGATTGTTTTATATTTACTATCCAGTAAATACTTACCGTAGTGGAAGCTAAACTACACCCAGATTAGTACGCTGTGCTAAATAACAGTCAATGTCCCTTTTGTTTTCAAGGACCAGTGTCCAAGTAAAAGTATTGACATACTTATAATAATGTAGATATGTAGGAAAGAGGGAAATGTAGATGAGAAAAACCTTCCTGTAGAAATTTAGATAGTGAAAAAGGTAATTTAAGTTCACCTACCATAGACAGTGTTAGGTAACCGGAGGGAAGAAAAGAAACCCTGCAAAACACAAAACCACCACACAGAAAAATAACTTTTTTTTCTTGTTCCAAAGAATTCCAAAACCATGTGTCCTTGGAACATTCCAAATTAGAACAATCAAAAACATTACAAATCCCCCTTGTACAAAGGTTTTCTGGCACCATGGACCAGATTTGGTTCTGTTCTCTCAGCTACTGCTGCACCCACATTCCTTTGGACCACTGCTAAGCACATGACTTCCATTTACAAAAGCAAAACATTTTTTTGTGCAAGTTTTTTCTACCTGCTGGAATGGGTCAAGATCCTGAGACCACCAACAGGTCCTAATTTCCCTCATCAACATCATCTGGGGAGTCCATCCAGGCACTGCCTGTCCACTGGCCCAGGAATTGCATTTAGGCTCCAGACCTCGCTCTCAGCCCTTGCCCGAGCTGTGCACAGCCTGGCCCTCACTGCTCCTGCCCTGCTCTCTCCACCTTTCTGCTTGGGACTTTGGTCCAGAAACAGAGTAGGGATTTGTACTCCAGACGCCATAGATTCACTCCTTGGGCTTAAAAGGTCCTTTTAGTTACTTAAAGTATGTAGCACTTTGCAGACAACAGGCAAACCAACACTAAACCTGTCCAAAGAAATTTAAATAAATCTGCTCATGGATGTACTTTGTAATTAGTGCTTATAGCTCATGACATGAGTTTGGCATTTAAATACACGAATGATCTCACTCACATGCCAGTGCAAGCTTTTTCCATCCAGTATGATACGCACAGGATACCACAATGACTTAAGTATATGCTGGTTTCAAAGTAAAACACCACAAGCTTCCAGTAGGAATGAAAAAGTCAGTTCTGCTCTAGCTATAATCAGTGATAATCTAGAATAGTCAGTGTGCTTAGTGCAGAACAAACAATAATGAAATTGTCTCCCAAACTTCACCCTAAGAACTTACATACGATAATTTCTTATGGTTTCTCAAAGTTGCCTTCAGATCCTGTCCAGTCTACCCAGAAAACATGAGACAAATCAGTGATTTACTCCCAGTTTCAAGTACCAAGCTACATGCTGTTTCTACAAAATAAATATACAGAAAATATAGTGTAGTCCACAGAGAGGAGAAACTGAGAATAGAGTGACACTGGCAGTGACTGAAAGAATTAGGATTGCTCATTCCGGAGAGGCAGGGGCTGAGGCATGATAATGAATTTTATAATCTAAAAGGCTGCTGCAGAGCTCTGTGGAGACCAGATATGACAATGCTGTAAAATCACAGCTTCTTGATTTGGCTCTTCATTCTGCACTTTGCACTTTTGCTGAAGCAGACATGGGTTGGGAACTGACAGACAAGAATAAGAGGCCAGGAGAGAGAACTGTAAAAAGCAATAAGCCAACATAGCAGGCTGGGAAGACTTTAAAAGAAACACCCTTCCATAAACCCTTCTGGATTGCCCAGCCCACTTTTATCAGGGGAAAAGACAAAAATATCTCAGTCCGAGAATTCAGTTGGAGAATGAGTCTTGGTGAAGACTTAGCTATTGTATTTGTCCTGCAGCAAGAATGAGTGAGAACCTAGAGATCAAGTCTAAACCCAAAGTGAGCTCTTTGACAAGCAGTACAATGACCTCCAGAGGGACTTGAATAGAAAATTGAGCCCTGCTTTTATGGTAAAGGTGGCTGAACACTGGAATAGGTTTTGCAGACCATTCTTGCATATATTTAAAGCCTAACTGCTCATGGCCCTGCTCTAGCTGACCCTGCTTTAAATAGGGGGTTGGACTAGATGGTCTCCAGAGGGCCCTTTCAACCTCAGCTATTCTGTTCAGCCATGATGAATTGAACACATGGTTAAGTTATTCACAAGCATAACTTTTAGCTAGGCTCTCCTCTGGATAGAAGACAAAATTTAAAAGGTAGCTTTCTTAGTCCTCAACAGGTGGATAATTTTGTATATGAACGAAAGCAAAAAATAGAGCAGAAAAGCATTTGGGCCTCCCACATACAGAAAACTGGGGAAAGGATTTGGAAGAACTTCTAAAGATGCACCAAGGGGAATGATCAGAAGGAAGATGAACAAGCAGGAAAACGCCACAGTCAAGGAGCAGGAGGTTTTTAAACTATTTCAGCATGGTCAGAGATCATGAGGATGAAGTACCACTCTTGACTGAGTGCTGATTGTAGCCTTTGGCAAGAACAACTATTGACTCAGGAAATATCTCACATTTTTTGCTTTACTTAAGAGCTAACTGAAATATTAAAGCAATGTTTTGGTTTGTTTGTTTGTTTTTATATCAGTAATCATCTTTTATAGTTCAAGTGTTTCCTACACACAGAAGTTTCTGGGTAAGGTTTTGGAAAGCATGCAAGTCCCTTGGATGCTTCTAGAAAAGCTCATCTCTGCTGCTTTGCAGTGTCAGTACAGCAGACAGCTGAACACTTCTGCTCCAGACATTCCTGGCTAACTGGAAGCATGATTGCAGCACATCTCTAGTGCAACTCGCTTGAATCACCAACACATTTTTGCACTTATTCCCATTCTTGATTAAAACTCTTACCCTGCTCTCCAGCCCATGCTGCTAATGGTTTGCTGTCTCTCGCAGCTGAAGGACAGTTATGTAAAGGTCTCCACAGCCCTTGCCTGATAGCATCAGGTGGGAATTTATCCAAGGTGCTTCGTTTCTTAAATAATTAGGAACAGAACAGACTACAATGGAACAATACAAAGGACTTTTAAGGCCGGGGACAAGTGCCAAAATCACTCTGGAACAGTGCTTATGTTATGATTTCCTGGGACATTTTGGTTTTACTTATTAACTGTAGGAATTTTTACCCCACGCCAACATTATGCGTGATCATAGTATGCAAAAATCTACTTTCTAAAATCTGGTGAAGTTCCAGGAAAGAGTTATGCAAGCTCCATGTATAAACTGATGATGGAAGCCATATTCCATCCTGCTGTAACAATGTTCAGCTAGAACTGAATCCAGCAAGATCCATAATGACTGGAGGTTTATGCTCTGTATCCATTGCAGAACTGCCACTGGTATGGGCAGATCCACATTTGTTAGAGGTTTATGTTTATGCTTTTCCCCGTTGTAGCTCATTTCATAAATAACTTGGACTGGTTTTCAAAGAGCCCGAGGACTCACAATACCAAACAGAGCTGCAAACTGGTAACTCAAAGAGAATGGAAAGATTGTGACTCGTATTGAAGAGCTGAGGATCCAGAAATCCAGAACTTCCTGTTGAAAAATACATCCCAAAGATGTGATTCTATTAACCAGTAGTTAAATAAAATCAGTCACATGGAGGAAGTCTTGCTTGGAGGACTGAGCATGGGATGCAGAAAGGCCCACAGTAGATTTGGTCTTGGTCTTGCCTCTCTTGAGAGCTCGAGTCTTGACCTCACAATGCACCCCCTGAATTCTACAACCCTTCTCAGGGAGATTAGGGACACACTTAAATAACCTCCCAGAGCCAGAATGCACAGAAGTGTGTAATGAAGCCCAGAAATCTACTTTAATACTAACCTGCCTCAGCTGTGATTGGAAATAATCTCTGTGCAAATACTGTTCAGAAATGGCTTGGACACTGGTGCTGCCAGCTCTTGGTCAGAGGTGAAACCCTTCAGTCTACACAAGCCCTTTCATTTCAGTGAGGCTTTGTCACTTGGGTTTGCCACAGCCCTGATGCTGGTTGTAAATCTTCTTTCGCACTGCTCTCTTTCCTCCTACCTGCACTATGTTCTTACAGGATTATGCTTGGGAACAGAGAGATCTGGTGCTGTGCTTAATTATTGTTCCTTCTAATGGACAAAGGCCGTTCAGTCCACTTCTCTATTGAGGAAGTTCATCACATTTCCAAACGCCCTCTAAATCCACTATTAAATTGATAAATAAGCCCTGATAACACTAAAAAAAATATTGAAGTGCAACAGGCTCACTGCTTTTAGGATTGCCTAAAAGCAATATTTATTTACATACTTGAATTTAAAGTTACTAATAATTCCTTCTGCTTAAATGAGGAAATTGAAAGTACTGGCATAATACCACATTTCTTCATCTTTCTTCCAGGCCAGATAAAATATTGGGTGGAATCACTTCTCATCAAAACAAGCATCCTGAAAAAAGTGTTCACGTGCCTGATGCTATTGAGTTAACATCAGAACTGACACCACAGTTTAAGACTCTTCTCTCCTACCTCAATTCAGAATGGTGCTGAGGTGTTGAAGGGATCTGTAAGGTGATCAATAGGTAAGTACACTTAAATGAGTATCATTAAGGTACAACACATAAGGAGTAAATGAACTGCAAATTTATGGCAAATGAGCTTTTCTTTATAAACATGTTATTTGACAGTGTGTACATTGAGAATAAGATCATAGAACGGTTTGGGTTGGAAGGCACCTTAAAGAGTATCTAGTTCCAATCCCCCCTTCCACTAGACCAGGTTGCTCAGAGCCCCATCCAACCTGGCCTTGAACACTTTCAGGGATGGGGTCCTTTCACATTATTTATAATATTTATAATATTTTTCACATTCAGAATTCTTTTAATTTGAAAGGAAAAATATTGTGGGGATAGTTTTTCTGTTGTTTTTTTTTTAATTTCTCAAAAGAATATAACCCATCTGTCTCTTTTCCATTCTTTTCCTTCCCAACTGCTCACTTCTGTGGTAGACTCCTAAATGTGCTCCATCTCACTGTCTCCAAAACGGACCTGCCAAGAGGACTCACACCAGTAGGGTTCCCTGACCTGCTGCAGGATCAGGCACCAGGTCTGAGCACGACTCCCCTGGTTCCTCAGCAGGCCAAGCAGCCCAAGACCTTGACCTGCAGGTCAGAGCAGACCCCCTTGGGCACACCAGCCCCATGGGGCATGTGCCTGGAGATCTCCACCACAGACCCAGGAGCGTGAACCCTCTGGGTGCTCTGTTTTAGGGCATAGACAGACACAAACCTGGTCTGACTTCTCTAAAGCTGATTCGTGTCAATTCTCTGTGTGTTAACAGTGAAAGACATGATGTGAAAATATCTGCCTGTGTTATATCTGCCTGTGAGAATTCCTTATCAGTCTCTGAACTGTCCAACGTTTTTCAAATGGCTGCAGAATCCTGGGAGTACAAGTTCTGTACATATAGCTCACCTCGTGCTTATTCTCTGTTTCAAAGAAATAAAAATTTCAGGGAAATGTTAATTTCATTGAAATCCAAATATTTATTGCGAACTAGAAATCCTTTTGGTCAGGCCTATCAGGCACAAGGTAGAATTTATTCAAGTAATGCAGCAGTGACCTCTGCTGCACATCTGATGCTATTTCATAGCTAAATTAAACCTGCTACTAGTACTCTTTCAGATAAGTTAAAACTATTTTTTTTTTTTCAAAACCAAGCATACTTGCCTCAGGTCAAGAACATTCCTTTTTTTCCTAATAAAGAGGAAGGTTTCAAACCCCAGAAGATTATTTTTGAAGTTACTGGCATGAAGATACCACAACTTATGTTGAATGTTTTCACTGGTTATTGAGGATAGTGTTAGCATTAAATGAACCCTGAACTACCCCCATAAAAATATTTCTGTTTATTTTATGGGAAGGAACCTGAGGCACTGAGGGTGCTGTGCCCACAGTCACATCCAAAATCTATGGCAGAGGCATCAGTTTCAGGGGACATAATGATCTCAAGCCCCACTCTTTAACCACAGGATGACACTTTCCCTTTCCTGTGCTGGATCAGAAGAATATCAACCAACTGTATAAAGCATAATACCTGTGCATTATGCTCCACACCATCCATGTGGCAAGGAAAAGCAATACAAACTGGAAAACCAGGATGCTTCTTTTCAGCTTGTGACACATGACGTGATCATGTAAGATTACAAATGTCCTAAAGCACCTTCATGAGGTACTGAGCAACCACAAATTCTGCTAAGTCAGCAGAGGCAACATGGAAATGTTCCTTCTCCTTCCCTCCCATGCCTAAATCCTCTCTTTCCACTCAGTCCTCCAAGGGACTATATATTTCATAGTGAGGAATTCGAGTCTGGCCCCTGCACTGGCCCATCATTACTGCCCTCTTTTCCCTTCAAAATGAGCCAGAGCTGGCAGAGAGCAAAGCTGTGATCTCACACTGACCCTGTGTGGTGAAACCGGGCTGCAGCAAGCAGACAACTTCCACTCAAACCCTCAGCCATTAGCAACAAAACGAAGCAGATTCCTATACTCAATCACACAGTGTTAAAAAGGTGTGTTTCTATTTCACAACAGAGAAATGCCTTTTTCTGTCTCAGGCATTTGCTCATTACTGTGTTCTTACTTTTTCTGTAAAAGTCCCATTTTCCTTTCTCATGGAAGAGTTTAAACCCCCTAAACAAGAAATTTCTTGTTCTCGTTTTTATAAATGAAACATAACATTCTTCAGTGTCCTTCTCTGAGGTGTTTTTGCTGAACCTGAAGTTTTCTGGCAAAGCATTCTTTGCTTAATTCATTTTTTTGACATTCTTTTCGGAGATGTGCTGGAGCTGTGTGTGGACTTGCACTTTGCTGGTGCTCTCTACACAACCATCACCATCCTGTTTCTCTCTCCCTTGCCTTCATTTCAGTTTTGCAGGTACTGACTTCCAGGATGAGTCTTATTGTCCATGCAAGCTCACATTTTCTTTTTGCTACATGATGCAAAAGTAGCTTCAGCCCTACCTTTACGAAAAATGCATTTTTCCAGAATGAGCCCAGCAAGCAAACAACCCAGTTCTCTTCTGTATTGCTTTTTAATATTCTACCACTTTTTTGCATCAGTCACAAAATTTTGTCAGCTTTCACGTTCACTCTCAGATTAGACGACAGGGATATTAAGTCTTCTACAAACCACTGTGTAGCCCTCCTAGTGACAAATCCAATAAATGGCACTTCTCCCTGACAACTGCTTTCTTAGGTTTTCCTGCAAACAAGCTCATCCTCCACTTCATATCTGCTTAACGTTTGTAAAGGGCCTCTTTACTTTTGTAAAACCTTTAATTTGAAATGTCATGGCATAGTTAAACTTTTAACGTTTATCTATGCAGCTACTCTGTGAATATATATTCTGATTACTTCTCAGCTGAATAATTTCCTCTCTTTCCTAAGATTTTGTTCACAACTTACATAAACCAAACTTCTTTGTAGTTGCTACTTTATTTTCTCTTCGAATCCTGGCAGTCAGGATCCACCTTTCGTAAATCTTGGCACCAACACTCTTCTGGTTTCACAAAATTCTGGAAGTTTTACAAAACATTTAATGCTTGCAACATATTTCATGGTCGAGCCAAGTAATAATCTGGATTTATACATTTAGAATGCTTTGTACTCCTGCCATATTGGCACTGCATTTGTAACATTCCTTGGGGCTAAGTGTAAAAATAACCTAGAAATCTGGGATAAATAGATTATTTTAAGGATACCAAGCAAATGCATACTCTGTACCAGTAAGTATGTATATTCACTTAGCATTCCTGAATGCTGTCCTCTAAATGAGTTTCAAATGTGCCTGCTAAGCTTGCTAGACCCTACAAATCTCACTGTTGTTACCATTATTTTTGGTAGTGCCTTCCACTTTGTATATCTCTGTCATTTCACTTTTAACCTACTTGTTCAGCACTGCTACAGTGACTCTGATCTCTGATCAGAACCTTTCTGTGCTAAGCACTGTAAACGCAGGTCAGCCTTGCTTCAGCTACAGTTTATAATCTTCCCAAGCAATGAGGTAAAACCAGGGGAGAGAAAGCAAACTTGTGGAAAGCAAGAGAAAACAGCAGCTGTACAATACAGCCCAGCAAGGGAGACACTGCTCTCAACATATGAACTGCTCCAGGGCCTAAAACAAACCAACAGTTTTCCAACCTGTTTTTTCAAACTGCAATAGTCCTTATTTTCCTCTTTACATATGCAACACTGCTGAATATCTTGAGATTCAACTTGTAAGCAGAACTGGTAAAAAGGAAAAGCAATTATGTTCCCCTATGCTGAAAGGGAGATCTTTCCCTCTAAAGTGAAACTAAAATTAGCTCCCACATGCTCAGAATGAAAGTGGATGTTTTGCAAGTTAGGCTACAAAACTTTACCCGAAAACCCCACTTATGAAATAGCAGAAAAGAAACATGACCACATTTTTCCCAATACTCAGAGGATGAGAGAGAAGTAGTAGCAATGTGTCAGCTGGACAAAACTAAAAGATATCAAGTTGCAAGGAGGTAAAATAAAATTAATTTAACACCTTTTATCCTTGTGGATACAGTATTGTGAACTCAGCAGCTTGAAAAATAAGCTAAGTTTTTAAGTTCTCAAACTGGCACATGTGACCTCATGAAACTAAAGCACTGTTGTATTTGAGATTCATCATCTACACTGATTTTTCAAATTATGCACAGTATTTTCTTGGAAGAAAAAATGGAGCAGCAAATGGGAAGTAATGTGTCAAAACCTCAATACAGTATATTCAAATGACAAGTGAATTTTAGTTTCATTTTTAGCATCTTTATTTACCTTTAAGTACTTTTTTTCACTTCATTATACTCATCCTGTACAGGGAGTGTTTAACTTCCAGCACCACAGGTCAGTGGTGGCCAGGAGGCTCCTGTGAATGGCCTCCGTGTGCCCGCACAGAAAGGTTCCTGAACAGGGGAATCCTTCAATCCTTCTCCATCTGCCAGGCAGCACTGAAGCCTGAAGCCAGCTTTGGTAAACAGTCACATGAAGAGTTTTCTAGACACCATTCTCATGTCAAACCTGATCCTAGGCGTGGGTTTTGTGATTTTACACACTGACCAGACCTACTGTCATTCACAAGAACAAAACCTTCATCTCCTGGTCTCCAGGAGGCTGCAATGAGTTAACTCCTACTTTGGGAAGAAGTTAGCTCATACAAAGCCTATTAGAAACTATTCTGAGAAACTTGTTTTCTCTGATACTTTCCTCATGGTTTTCCACCAGCTCATGGAGTTCCTCTAAATAAATCATAACTGTTTTCTCTAGAAGGAAATTGCAGACATGGAACTTCCAATGTCTGTGAAACACTCCCTGTGCTAAAAGAAACAAAACTTATTCATTAGAGTGTCAAAATATGCATTTTTAGGCTTATCACCAAAAAGAGAAGGGAGAAGACATTTAGAGCACTAAAATTAGAGACTTTTTCAGAAGAGGAAACAGTATTAAATTCTGTAGCTTTAGCCAATAGCTAATGAGAACTGCATGAAAGCAGCATTATGGCATACAATGCTATTAAAATTATTCTTTTCAAGATTAGTGTTAGACATTCAGAAACAGATCCTACCAAAGCCTACTGAACAATTACAGATTAAAAATTCAATACAGCCTAGTAAATCTACATTAAACCCTTTAACACAAACACAGTACTTTCAAAGAGCCTACCTTTGGGGGGAAGATAAGCTGTGACTACTGGGATTTATCTTCTGTCAGGGCCCTGAGAGCACCAAGAATCCCCCACTGTCCTCATTAGTGTCATCTGGGACCTCTGACCGTGTGCTCTCCCCACTGGCTCAGGAACTGCATTTAAGCTCAAACCCTCAGCTGTGTTTCTTCTCTGAGTTGCTTTGTCGGTGTGTCAGGACTTAATATTTCTGTCTGTTATTATCATCAGCACTTCTGATAGCTTTGTTCCCTTTTATTTCACTGCAGAGAGAATCTACTGCACACTTTGAAAGTGTCAGGAACTGAGCTTTTACAGTTACAGCAGCATAACAAAGTCCCAGTTCCATTGCTAAGTAAGACCAGATACAGCACAAGTCAAATAATTTTTGACCCTATTAGAGATATAGGTCAGGAAAATTAAGCAATTGTTTTCTGCAGGCAAGCGAGAAAAGATAGTGATGAAACTCATGAGCCTCTGACCCCAATTTCCTCATAATGTCATGGGGCAGGGAAAAATACTTAAAAAGCTCTTAGATAAGGTAAATTTCGGTTATCTGATGGATCCATATGTAAGAACTCGGGTCAAATGGGGTTATCAGGTCTAGTGGAGGTTTTTTGTAATTATTCAACGCTAGAAACAATGTTGAAGAATCAAAAGTATTTGATGCACACCCTTTCTTAGAGCAACATTTCACAGTTGTTTTGCAGAAAGATGTTTTTAAAAAAAAACCTAAGAAATTCAATCAAGTTGTGCTTATAGGACCATGTCCAGCTGGGTTTTAAACACCTCTAAAGATGAAGACTTCCACCTCTCTGTACAACCTGTTTAACTGTTCAATCACCTTTATGGTGTTTTCCTATGTTTAAACAGTTTCCTGTAATTCAATTTCTTCTTACTGCTTTTTGTGCATTCATTGGGCAACATCGAGTCTTGCTCCATCTTTGCTTCCTCCCATCAGGTGTTTATGTACATCAGAAAGATCCCTCTGAGCCATATCATGAAGCTAAGCAATCTTTATTCTCTCAGCCTCTCCTCCCATGTTAGATAATCCAATTATCTGATCAATTTCCTGACCCTTTTCTAGACTCACTCCATGTCCTTCTTGCACTGGGAAGCGCAGAGCTGGGGCTGCAGCTCCAGATGTGGTCTCACCAGTGCTGAGCAAGATCTCTCTTGATTTACTGGCAGCGTTTTTCCTTACACAGCTCAGGATGCTTGTCATCATCTGCCACAAAGGCTCCTTGCTGCTCACATTCAGCTGCTTACCTTCTAAGGACTCCAAAGTTCTCTCCTGGTTGTTGCCAGCATGTACTGGTGCCTGGGGTTACCCCCACACCCTCCGGGTTGTGGCACTGGACATTCCCCTTCGACATTCATGTGACTCCTGTTTATGCCTTCCATCATCCTCTTGAGCTGCTTCTGAGTGGCAGCACAACCACTGAATATAAAACCAGAGGATCTCTGGGTTTGGTGTACACACTGTCAAATTGCTGCTGCTGTATTTTGCTTTAAGAGGAAAACACATTCTGGAGATGTGCAAATACACTTAATGCCAGCTGCTTCTCACAATCATGGACCTGAGCCTACAGCTGGAATCTGTGTAAGCTGGAAAAACCACGGCTTTTCCCCAAGCTTGCCTGAGTTAGGGGTTATCAGCTTTTGCACAAATTCTAAACGTTTCCTTTTCAATGTCTGCTGTAGAGCCGTCTGTTTTGATACCTGCTTTCCTGCACCACTGCAGCTGAGAGGAAATGGGAGTATATGTCACTTGAGGACATGGATAAGCCTCGGGGCTTTTTTTGTCTCTCGCAGTACAATGGGGGAATTTGCAACAGGTCATTTCTTTTTGTTGCCACTTCCTGGAAAGAACACAATAGAACAAAGTCCACCCAGTAGAGGCTGTTGTCACTCATGCCACACTGCTATTTTCAGCTTTAAAAAGCAGAAGTCAAAAAAGTACATGATTAGAACCGTTTACTTTTCAGTGAAGTTCGTTTGCCTGTATTAAAATGGATTGATCACTGACAAGTTAAAAGAGTTAAAATATCAATCTCAAAAGATAATGCTGCATTACTGCAACACTTTCTTAAACTATAGAACTATTACTACATTTTGGCTCCAGAGTCTTTGCTACAGATCAAATGCTGGCTTCCAAAGAAAGCTAGCACACAGGCATCACAGCACAGACAGCATCTGGGCTCTCCAGCCTGCTTGGTCACTGACTACATGTCTCTCTTGCTGTGTGTCCCTGTTCTCTCATCACTTTCACTGGAGAAATGATAGAGATCTCCACAGACTAAGCCATTAAAAAAATTACTGGAAGTAAGTGCCAAGCAAAAGTCGAACTGCAATGTTTAACCTCCTCTGAGGAGCTTGTTTGCAATGTTACCAACTCAAACATTCAAAAACTCAGCCATTCAAATGAATATGCTTTTGATGGGACTGTGTAATAAACAACGTCTTGTGTTCTTTCCATTGTCTTCCAAAGTTTTGGGTCTGTAATGGATGGACTTTCAGATGGTTTTGATTTGGCAACCTCCAAATGAAAGCTGAAACTTAGCCCTTCAAGATCTGTTAAAGCTACTTTATTAATAATTTTTGAACAGGATTGAAGTGCCATAAGCAGAAAATTTTTTTGCATAAAAATACCTCCTTTCATTTCTTTAGGTGCTGTCTCTTCACATGACTCATGCTGGATTCTAGCCCAGCTAAAATTTTTAAGGTTGTCAAAGGCTCTTTCAGTCTACAAAGGGTTATATGATGGGTGATGGGAAAACTGTTGGGAAACCAAGGTAAATTCTCCACTTTTTACGTCTTCTGTGTTTGTTGGCTGCTTTCCACAGAAGAGAAGGAAGTTCTCATCTCTGGCAGTGTTGGACCTAATTCCACTTTAGTATGCTAATGACCAAATTCAAAGAATATATATTTCACCATAAGCAGAGTGTTTTCCTAGATGACTGAAAGTCCACTGATGTCCACTGCAGCAATTTGAAGTCTTTCTCCATGGCACTACATGCAAGTCGCCTCCAAGCAGGCTTGATTATACCAACATTTAAAGGAAAGCAGCAGCAATCTGTATCTTTCAGATGCTTTTAATGTACCGGCTTTTGCAACTTTGAAAAAACCCCAACCAAACAAAAAAATCTTCAAAGGAACCCAAATCAGCCCTGCAACTGGAAAACAGCATTTGGTCAAGATCAGACTTTTAAAAAAATTGTTCTTGATTATTTGTGCCCAGATGCATATTTTCACACCCCAGAATTGCCAGGTAGAGAAAAGGTGACACTTAGAATCGAGCCACTTAAAACTTTGACAACTTTCTAGTGAAATAATCCAGGAGACAGGCATAGCATTGGAAAATATCTTCATGTTACGCTGTTCTAGAGGAAAGACTTCTTTTGGGGATTGGTGAATATGGCTGCACTATTCCTCACCCTGGGACAGGTATCCTTAGGGGAGCAAGGAGGGAGTGCTCACTATGCCTTTGCCTGGAAGAGCTTGGGTTTTGCCTGGTATGTGTGAAGCTTTGAAAGGTGATTATAATGCCTCACCTCTGCCACACATCCACAGCAAGGTCACACAATGTAGGCCTCTGACATTTCACCATCATCTTACCAGAACTACTTATCTGCAGGTACATAATTGACAGACCTGGAGGTTTAGCATTCCTCCACCCTGTCTTAATACTGTTTAGTACATGGTGTTCCAAAACAGACCACAACTGCTTGGGATGAGGACTAGGGCACTTGTGACAAGTAGGATCCCCTAAGCTCTCTGCAGTCTGGGAGTTCTTCATCTTGTTCTCATTTACATGAATTATAGTGTCATACCTGTTTAAGATTTCACTGTATAAATAACTGGGTAAAGAACCAATAAATTTCTTTGGTAGAATTTAATTAGCAGAGGTGCTTGGCACTACTCACTTCATGGAAATTGCCTAAGGCCAGAAGCTGTGATAACCTTTGTTTAGTCATCTCATTAATGATGAAAAGAATGTTGTGAGTATTTTCCAAAATAGCATGGCATGGACATTTGAAGAATTTTTTTTTTAACAAAACAAAACAAAAATAAAAAAGGAAGGCTTAGTTCAACTGCAAATCCATTAAATGGAAAATGAACACCATAATTTTTTGTATCTTAAAGTATCCCATTACAGTGAGTGAGTATTGGGCCTGTTTGGAGTCCTGTTTTCCAGAGCAAGATGATTAAATCATTGGCTGCACTCATGCACTACAGCCCAGCTTTTATAAAGCTGAACTACACAACATTTCAATCCTGCAAATCTAAAACCTACAGCATTTTAACATTGTCTTCTTGTTAGACCACCTGAAATAGACAAGACGCCAAAGCAAACGGCACCTCAGAACCTACATCTTTGCCAAAAGTTATCCTGCCCAGATGCTCAACTGGAATAGCCAGATTGAGAACTGATGCTGGGAACTCCTCTGAAATATCCAAGTGTGATGTTTACTGAGTATGTATCAGAGACTTTGGTATTTGGGTCATCTTAATGCTTCAATCTTCTGGTCCTGTGTCATTCTTTCATTGTACACACTCGCTCTATTCACGCTTTGTCTTATGCCGTGGTCCTTTAATGCTGCTGCTTGTAAAACCCCCATTTTGTTCTAAATTTGATTGTAACTGGGTCCACTCTGTGTGACTGTTATGAGGGGAAGACTTAAAAACCACTTGTGTCTTGAACTGTTATTCTTTAGGTATCATTATTATTCTTGCTTTCGGGATGCTAAGGTGTTGTTAAGAACACGTTTATGTTCCCTATGAACTGTCTTAGCTTGTGAGTGAGTCACAAAAATAAGTTTGGATTAAAGGAAAAATTCTAATTCTTCTTGTGTTGTTATGGTTAGGCTTTAAAAGACCTTATTTGGATATTTTGACAAGGAAATAAATAAATATGATTGTTTTTAACTCATTCTTTGACAATCTGAGGGTCAGTTTTTTTGCCTTCTGAACGGAATAAAAACTGGTCTCTGGGTTTTTTTAGATCCATGACTCTGCTGAAAAACTTGTGCAGTCATTTAGCATGAATGTATATATGAGAAATAACCTACTGTCTCGGAATTCTTCCTGCAGTTATAGGCCAACGCTGTCTGCCAATCCTTTTGTGGTGGCTGGATTCACTCACTGAAAGGAATCCTGCAGACACTCACATAATGATCATTTTAAGTGCTGCTCTTCAGATTACCTTTGTGTTCACTGTTGTTTCCGCTTCCATACGGCTGGAAGTGCAGTCAGTGGTATTTCCAAGAGAACTCAGTCTCTCCCTGTCCTTGAGAACAGCACACAGCCTCTGGGCATCCAGCACCTACTGTTTTTGGCAGGAGTGTCCATCCTTCTCTAGCATCTATGTCTTTAGCTGCCTGTATGGCAATGAATGAATGCTGTGCATTGGAGATGAGAACGATTCAATGTCTGTCTTACCCATTATTCTTTGCTGCAAGGTCTTATTCCAAGTATTTTACATAATTACAAAGAAAACCAAAATCCAAACAAACTCAACAATTTACAGTCAAACTAAACTTTTGTTTTCTTAACTGTCTGATTTCTGCACAAGACAGGCCTTGTGGGAGCCTGTAGAGGTTTTTCCTTGCCCATTATTTATAAGCTTTCACATTATGTCAGAAGCTTTAAATTTCTCTGGATAAATGATATGTAGGTAAAATACCGATTTATTTTTTTTAAATTAACATGTTCAGTAATAATGATGTTTAATTAGCTCAGATCTGCACTGCAAATTGGCCTGTAAATTTCTGCTTTCTTCACATATGGATTAAAATTAGGCTTTCTGGTTTTATACTAAGGGTTTTTTTAAGCTGAAAACAATAGTCAAAAGGAGTAAACAAACGCGGGATTGTTCTAGTA
Source organism: Aleadryas rufinucha (assembly GCA_013397815.1). Lineage (NCBI taxonomy): Eukaryota > Metazoa > Chordata > Aves > Passeriformes > Aleadryas > Aleadryas rufinucha. The sequence continues at coordinate 650,069 of VZTH01002655.1, forward strand.
CTCTGTTTCCCCAGCACATGATATTCTAAAAATACAGAAGTACTTAAAACTACTTTAAGTGTCAAAGAATTTCTGTAAAATTAAATCCTTCAAATTTGTCTACCAAGCTTCCCTGAAGAACTTTCTTTAATTAGCTATATGGATTTTGAACAATTTGTGATTCTCCTGCAGCGCAGTCTGAGCCAGATAGGCCAATACCTTATAAAGAAGAAAACATTTTTATTGTACTTCCTACAGAAGTGTAGAATATAGACAAATATGAGTGTGGTGTTGATAAATCAAAGCCAAGGGGAAGAGGATCCTGTGGTCCCAGCAACACAACTTGACATGCTCCCAGCCTTCTCCAGGACTGATACAGGCCACTTTTCTCACCTTTGCTACTTCTGCTCCCTCAGACTAAATTTCCCTTTTGGAGGTGTGTGCTGGGCAGAGAAAGCTGGTGCTGGTCAGAGAGTTCCAGCTGTCAGCAAACAGCACACTGTACCCTTCCCACTCGTAGCGTGCTTCCTCTCAGGCCACACAGCCCCGGCCACATGATTTGATGATGTAAGGGACTTTCCTGTGATCACAGGAGGATTAGCTAACTGCCTCGCTGCTCCTTCCCTCCCTGCGAGGGGGGAGGTTAGGATTTGATCCAAAACCAACAGGAGACTGTGGACAGAATCTCATTGACTGACACTGGTTTTAAGTCAGACTCTACAAATAGAGAAATTTGCATAAAATGTGATCAGCTGAAACAACTGCTCTCTCTTTAAGTTTCCACCTTGCATCCAGCAGTTCCATCAACCTTCAGTGGGAATGTGCATGCCAGGGGCCTAGCAGGAACACAATTAGGCCCCGTAGAGTTTTCACAAAATTAAAGATATACTGATTTTTTTGTCATGTTCTAGCCCAGCCTCCTGCTCAAGGCAGGACTGCTGGCAGTGCTGGATCAGGTCAGCCATGGTTTTGTTTAGCTAAGTCTAAAGAATCTTTAAATGATGGAGGCTCTGAAACCTGAGTGGCCCATTAAAGAACTGCATTACGTACCTGGTGAGGTTTTTTCTAGCATCTGGCTTGAACCTCTGAAGTAGAGACACCTGCCTATGCCACTGGTGGTTATCTGCCACTATGGAGAAGAATTTGTCTCTATCTTCATAACTGACCTTCAAAGAGCTGTAGGATTCTAAGTGACACCTCCTCACTCTGCTGCACCTGCCAAAGCAAGACCAGCCCTCTCAGCCTCTCGTAAGGTATGTGCCCCAGGGCCCCATCTTGGTAGCTGTGCATTGCATCCTCTCCAGTTTGTCAACATTTTCTTTGAACTGAGGGCCCTAAAGCTGACTCCAGTATTTCAGCAGCAGCCTCACCATTTCTGGGTACTGAGGCACCATGACTTATCTTGTTTTCCTGACTGCATTTCTATTTCAGCCCAGCATGTAATTTTCTCCTCTTGTGATGAGAGCACGCTCCTGGCTCATGACCAGCTTGACTTTCACCCTAACCCCTACATCCTCTTCAGCAGGGCTGTTTGACAGACAATTGAACCTGACTTCTCTGTGACCCGACATTACCCTATGCCTGCCCACCCTCCTACCAGAAACCCAGCACTTATTTCCTGTTTTAAGATCAACTTAAAGGCTTAAAAAGTTTACGAGGTTTATAACATGTGCTGTCAGCTTGACCCACTGCAGAAGTCAGTACCAGCTGCGCAGTCTGTCCACAGCTCCACATAATTCCATACCTGGGCTGTATCCAGTAGGGTATTTTACACTGTTATATACCTTTCTCTCTTGGTATTCCTTGTGGAAGAAACAGGAGTCCAACCTCTTCTTCTGTAGTTGCTCTCATCTGCAGTCACTAAAGAGTTACAGTTTGTGTATCCGACCAGGAAATGTTAAATGTTTGCAGGCAGCCAATAAAAGCAGAGATCAACAACCAAGCTGACTCACCGGCAGGAAAACTCGAGCTGTGTTTGAATTCAGTTCAAAGCCGACTCACATTTGGTATCTACAGCAGTTTCACTCCATCATTCCATAGTTTTATGTCTGTATTTCCAGAGGTAAGTTGATTTTTATTTCCAGTTTCTTTCCCTGAGACATCTGTATATTAACATAGTTTCTCTCATAGTAAGGAAACGTGTTTGCTATGAATTAATTTTTTAAAATTACCTTATAATTAGAAACTTGAAATAAATGGCTTTATAGCAGTCTTCCTCATGCCCTTGCCTGCACAGCTGGGGGAGGATGGCAAAGTTATCCAAGACTTTTAGTGTCTTACTAAAAAATGATGCAGACCGTTTCCTTGCAAAGATCTCCCCTGGAATATTGACTTTGGGGTTTGATAATGAGATTTTAAAAGGATATGGGAGAAAAAGCATTCAAAAGAGCAGAATTATTGAAAGAATGTCTTGGTACCTTGCAATACAAAGATGTAGAAACTCAGACACGGAGAATGGTGCTTAGCATGTCGTGGCATGGTTTGTAACAATAAAGATTAAAGTGGTTTCTGTTCCAATTTTAAAAATTCTCTAGTTTTATTAGATTTTTCAAATCCAAAATAGGAGCTGATTATTAGCTTTAATTTTTATCTAAGTAGCCAGTTACTAGTTTTAAAGATGTTTTTATTATTACTTGATTCAATTTTAAATAAAAGTAAATACTTTCAGGAATGGTTTAGGTGGTAAAATCATTATTTGATTTGCCTTGCACTATGGTTGGAATTGAGTAAATTTTTTTGGCTATTTAAATTATTACTTATTGCTGTATATAATAAAAATGAGACATAATTTTGCTTCTGCCAGCATTTTGATTACCTCCTTCACATTCAGGATTGGTAGATGTGTGTGGTCTGTCTTTGCAACTTTAAGGAATAAATTGCTCATGTAGAAAATTATCTTCATTCAGAGGAACCCTTTCAAATTTTATGAAATTGTTAACCTGTCAGCCTCATCTCTTTTTAAAGGAAATTCTCAGAGAAGCACCTAAGGCAGTTATTGCTTTCAAACTACAATAATCTAACAAAAAGCAAAAAGTTCAACTGTGCTTTCCTACCAGAATCAAATGCAGTTAAAGCTGAACTGGTAAATCAGCTGCTGCTTTTTGCATTTTGATTGTGGTTAGAGGCAAAACTGAGCTTAGATTGTGAACATTGATTGCAGGAAGAGACTGAGATTCACCAGCAATAAAATGTTCATGAACTAGAAGTAAGATCACAGGCAAATCTACCTTCAGGCTTTTGTTTCCATTTTACTTGTGGCGAAAAGATTATCTGGACTTGGAGGCCTTCTGCATCCCAGGAGCTCTTTTTGTAGAGCACATCTAAAAGGAACAATTCTCACTCAACAGTCCTTCCACAGTTACTTCAGTTCCCTCATGTTTCCTTTACTAGCCCTGCTCTACTGGACCCCAAAGGGAGTATTCCAGCTGGAGGAGTTCTGACTCACTGACCACTGATCTTGCAGTAATCCTTACCAATGCCATCTGGTTTATGCCATCTGTTATCTTAGATAGCTTGTTTTCCTCCTTTACCACTTACTTTTTGGCTATCTCTAGTGTAATGGAGCTTCACAGATGTAATCAGAACTGTTACTCATGTAGTAACACGGTGATGCTTTGCAGAAGTTGTTTCTAATCCGTGTGTGTTGCCATGCAAAGTGTTGGAAACATGCAGCTGGCCCTGGAGAGGTCCTGGACAGACACTGTACTGCCCAAATCAGTGGTGGCTACACAGGCACAACTCCATTTAGCAGAATTCTGACAGTTCACAATAGCAGTAATTTTACCTTTTTCTTTCCTTTTGCATTCACATATGATGTATCAAAGAAGATATGGAAGAATGATACAGAACATGCTGACATGAGTTATTGAATAATTGCCTTTTGTACCAGAAGTGGAGAAATTATTTGCCTGGCATGCAGCTGTAAGATGTTAGTTTGTTGTCTACATAATTCAGTATCACATTAAAATCATATTTTGTATTATATATACTGGTCTACTATTTCAAAGGCATCAGATAGAAATAATGATGAGCAATAAATTAGCACCTTGCAGCCTCAGATGGCAAATTATGGTCCAGACACTCCTTTGCAATTAGGGCATTTTTCCTCTCTTTGTAACGAAAGTCTGGTGCTGAGTGGTGAAAGGAAAGCTGTTGGATGTGTTATTTAGGAAGTAAGGGGTGGTGCAGCTTCACTGTGCTTTGGTAATTGTGACAAAAAACCCTCTTAAAACTTTTTTGTTTTCTGCTACATTTTCCCCCTAAGCCAGCCATCAAGAAATGGCCAATCCATTACCTGTGGTAGCCCAGGAAGATTTGGAAAGCTTTACCTTGACCAGGACAGGCTCAGGCTTTGCACTCAAAGCCTTTCATATTTCCTGGAACACTCCCATCTCCGTGAAGCTGCTGACCAGCCAGGACACTACGGACAGGTACGTGTCTTACCTGCCCAAACAAGCACGCAGGAGGGCAGCACAGACCTGCAGTGGTGGCACCAGAACATGTCATGGCATATCCAGGATCACCTGATCCCTAACACATCTCCATTCCTAGAAATCCTTACTAGCCAAGAGGCAACCTGCAGGCAATTTTACTGAGAAACAAGCTCTATGGTTTTTTACCATTTTTTATAAAGTAGAGCTTAATCCTGAAGTCAATAATTAATCTACAGCAATAATGTCTACAAACCCTGATGAGTAATAGCAGTATGCTAAGGTGTTGTCTTTCCAGAGGTCCCTGAAGAGACCTCAGTTGAATTTAATCCAAACCAGCATGTACAGATGAGAGCAGGGGAAATGGGAGGAGGGAAGGTAATGGCCAGGGCTACACAGCAGTGACATATGCATGGAAAGCATGGAAACACATAATTTCCTTGTAAATGTGGATGTCACTAATAGCAAAAGAATACAATTTCTTGGGAACAGTAAAGGAAAAATCCTTGTTTTATTCTTAATCTAGGATTTCATATACTCCAGCTTTTTCCTGCCTTCACACTTCCATCCTGCTTCAAACTGTGGTCTTCTGTACATATAAAGTATCCAGACATCTTTCATTTTATATTAGAAAAATTAAATTTGCTTTATATGAGAAAAATGCACTACACTACGACTGCTTCATGCTCTTGGAATTGATTGGAAAACTATATGATATTGGGTTTATTGGTAAAATAATACTAGCTTGTGCTCAACCATATGGTTCTCTCTCATTTTCACATCCTACACTCTCATCCCTTGCTGAAGTTCCCTTCAGTCTAACCTGCCTCTAACTTGTTTTTTTTACAGGGAGTGGAAGTTGCTACTTCAGGACATAGCAAGTGTCAGACGCTATGAGTCTGAACGTCTCCTGCCTTTCCTTGGGATTTACCAGTACCATGGACTTGTGGGGACAGTGACTGAATGGATGAACAATGGATCCCTCCAGTCCCTCATCCATGAGGTAGATAAAAGATGTCATCTTTGAGATGATAAAATGAATTACAAGATCAGCCAACAATCAGCAAAGAACAATCAGCATGTAAATTCTGGACAGTAGTCACAATCCTTTCTTCAGTTTCTGCATTGTAGTTCTGTTTGTTGTCAAATGAAAATGTGAATAGTAATGATTTCACACTACCAAAACCTGTATTTTGTGTTTCTTAGCATCAGCTGTACCCAGAACTTCCCTTTCCCTTACTCATAAGGATCCTGTCAGATGTGGCTGAAGGGCTGCATCATCTTCACAGCCTGGACCCTGCTCTCTGCCACTGCAGCCTGAAACCTTCCAATGTGCTTTTGGATGTGCAGTACAGAGCCAAGGTAGGAGCTTCTGCTTTTAGTCCATTAACATAAAATCCAGTGATTATCCTACTGTTGCAAATATTGATCTTAATAATCAACATTTGATACCAAGCCTTGTTGTATTGTTACTAAAATTACTTTCTCTCACATTTCCCTAGATATCAGATTATGGCCTAACCAACTGGAGGAAACAGCAACTGAGGTCAGACCTGCAGAACTGCCATCAGAGAAACTGCCAGGATTTAGTGTATCTCCCTCCTGAAATACTTGAAGGAGGCCTTCCTTCCCAGGAAGGTGATATTTACAGGTGAGTGGAATTTCTAAGGGCAGGTCATACCTAGTCCGTGCTGCACTCTACAATGCTGCCAGAACACTTCTCTTCAAAGACATTACAGTAAAAATGCCAGACCTACATAATGCAGTAGCATAATACAATGCATAATGAGGTCAATTACAGCAGTGAATTAAATTTTAAATTCCCATATTTGGTGAATAAGATACCAGGGTTAAGAACTGTTCTCAAAGTCAGTCATATAAATATTTATATAATGGACCTAAATGTTTTAAAAGTGTAACAGCTGCCAAAACTTTCAGATATATTTAGAAGCCTCATAACTACTTCACATAGTTTATAAGTGTGAACTGCTGTTAGCTTCAGTTTCCAAAAGAATTGTTTATGCCTAGATCAGGCCCAGGTAAAAATAAGACCTTTCTCTCAAAAGTGTCCCATTAAGGTCCTATGGAATCTCTTCTGGGATAACTTACTGGGCCACTCAAGCACTCATACTTCCTAACAGAGTGATTTATACAAAGGAGGGAGATTACCCACTGCCACACGTCCCTTTTGGGTATGTTACATGCGTTGTGGCTGCCTCAATAAATGAGAGGACCTCAAATTGCCACTGGTCTGGATGGTCTGGATGGACAGTATGTCCCATAACCAGCACACAGAGCTGTGGACTAATGTTACAAATAACTTTTACGGAGACCGCTCTTCTGATTTCTAAGCTTTTGTGAAACCAACAAATTTAAACTCCTGCTTTATTGCCACAGAGGCAGGCTCTAAGATGAGTCAAATAATTAATACACTTGAAGAGACCTATAAATGATGTGACTAATCTCACGTTGTTCACAAACACAAGTTTTGCACGGGAAGAGTGGAGCCTTACTTTCAGGTAGCATTATTAGTTTTCCAACGTTGTATTAATATATATTATTTAATGCATATATGTATTATATAGTACATTATATAATAATATGCTCAGATGTGACTCAGATGCAAGACATAGGTGTGTATCTGAACAGTGGTACAAAGGAGAAAACAAAAATTTGTGCCATACATGAAATACAAAGGACATTTAAATTACATGTATGTCCACATTACATTAACACAGTCCAGTAGAGTGTAAGTAAAAGCACTTCCAGATTTTTATGTGAAAGCAAGGCAGAAGAGGGGGCTCTTTTAACCACGGTAATCACTACAGCAAGATATATAAATAAGCGGATATATTTATCCTTGGACTGCCTCTTCCCCTTTTGATTGCTTTGCTTCTGACTCATCCATAGCCTGTTTTTTCTCATCCAGTAGCCTCCTCTTTTCTGCCTCTGATTGTGAAGATTGATCTTTTTATTAAACCACTGTATTTGATACCATCTCAGTTGTGGGTTATATGTATAGATCTATGATATCACTGCAATTATTCCTAGGATGTTAGAAAAGGAAAAAGGTATTTGGAGCCCCATCAAAACTTGTTGAAGAAAACAGAAACATAGTGCATCAGAATCAAGTTTCTGTAGATTAACTGATATGCTTGTTGGTACCTGCTGAAAAGTCCAGTTGATATTGAAATTACTTGAAAACAAACCAAAAATGATAGAGAAACAGATCTCGTGAATTTTGGAACAGAAGGTTCCAAAATTCACGAGATCAAATGGAAATGAGGTGGTAACCTGAAATGTAATTCTGACTGAACCTATAAACAATAAAAACCCCTCAACCTGATGATTTTATAAGAGCAACTTAGTTGAAAACTGAAAAAAGATCTCATCAAATTAGAAAATACTTGGATAGACTTCGTCTTGAAAAACTCCTTTCTCTTAAAGCAATAAACTTGCTCTTGGAAATAACATAGATACAGATAGCAAACTAATGAATGGTCTTTCACTGTTTTTTTTCAGCTTTGGAATCCTGTGTTGGGAGAGCCTAAGCAGACAGAAACCTTTTGAAGGTATTTATTGTTCATGTCAGACTTCGTGCTGTCCACATCTTGTCCACAAATTCCCTTATAGTAGTGACATTATGATACAAACACCACTGTCTTTTCAGATGCCCCTTTGCCTTCTCTTACTGTTACAGCACAAAGCTCCACATTACAGGATGTAAATATTAGAATTCCTCACCAAATCCTAAATGTTTCCAAAGAAGCTGCTCTTTCAGAAGAGGAAAGGCAGAGCTTCTTCCCCCACTAGTATCATCAATCTGTGCTTGCTGAAGCACTGTCTCTGAGTTGGGTTTTCCACGTACCTTCCGTGAGAAGGAATATCACTTTGTATTTGTCAGCTGAATTCTAAAATCAGTGGCAAGTAGTTAATTGAATGAGCAGAATACTCATTTTTACAATTTCCATGAGTTTCAAATACCAATCCAGAAATGGCAGTTCATTATAAATTGTCTTAAGGAAGCAGGGAATCTTACTTAGATGAGAGTATGAGCAGTTTTAAAGGACTTAGTTTGCAAAGCATTGTATAATAATTGTCACAGCCTAGGAATGATCCCTGTCTCATGGAGATCAGTAAGGGCTTCTTTGCTATGGGCTTCATTCTGCATGGCAAAACTGATTGAAGGACTCCTGTATTTTACAGACTGAGGACCTTTGAAAAATACTGCATGCAATAATATCTAAATGCCCGTACAGCTTATGGCTGCCATCTTGAGGCTGCTCAAAGTAGATTTTTTTTTTTACAATTATTTTGTTCTATGCTCATAATGCAAGTGTAAGGCTTTATATAAAACTTTGCTTAGAATAATAACATGTACTCCTGAGGTATCTGTGTGTGTACTTTACAGTACAAGTTTACATAACCATTTGTGACTCAGTATTGGACACAGTTCTTTATCCTGAAACGTCCTGTTGCAATAAGTAGCTATAGCTATTGTTAAAGGTTAGCATATCTACTTACAAGAGCATTGATATGCTTTTCCTTTTTAAAAAGCAGTCTTTGTTTTAAAATACACAGTATGACTTACACTGGATGTAATTTTAAGAGCGTTCTGAGGTCTTGAATATTTTTTGGCAGTGACATTTTCCTTTAAATTGTAGGTCAAACAACCCTGCTTGATGTTTTGAGAGGAGTCTGCAGCAGTTTGCGGCCAAGCATTTCAGAAAAGTTCATACCAAGCAATTTGCCCGAGAGGAATAGACTGGTGAACCTCATTGCTCTGTGCTGGCATCAAGAACCAGATTATAGACCACATAGTGCAGGTAACATTCAGGATTTGCTTTCTGTGCAAGATTAGTAATGGAGACAGTATTTATAGGAACATTGCTTTAGCACTCTGAACAATTGAAGTGGAAGTGGTCTTTAGATTATCAGACTACCTTTGATGTTTCCTCTAACTGAAGCTTCCTACCAGAAATTGACTTATTTGTCTCCAAAACTGTGTTTACTATAAAGTAAAGTATGAGGTGGAAGTTGTATTAAACTAATTTCCTCTAGTTCATCCCACTTCTCAATATAATAGTAAAGGTAGTTGCAGTATGATGATGCCTAAATATATACATGCTTTCATACACAATATGTTATTTAAAATGCTTTATTACCCCTGCAGAATGTGTAGACCTTCTAAATGGAGTTTTGACTTGTGTAAATAAGGAGGCAATTTCTGCAGCAATCTACAACTTGATGGATGCAAAGGTCAGTGCAAAATTTCTTGCTCTCCTACAACAGCATTACTTGACTTGTTCAATTGCAATTTTTGTGATCCAAAACCAGAGAAGGTTTTGTCCTGATTGTTTTAATGGACATGCCAGAGAGCTGGAGAGTACCCTTTGGCACTTCAGGTTCAGAAATTGTAGAATATATATTGTGAAGTTCTCTAGAAAATGAGTCAATTGCTAGCTGCTATTTTGAAAATATGATAATTTCTTTCTAGTCACCACCTGGAGTCAGACTGGCAAACCCATGTGAGTGAGAACAAACATCAGCTCAAGTACTGCAGATTAGGGATAGAACCAAGGACATTTTTTTTTTGTATGTACTGGTTAGAAACCATTTCGTTCAAAACCTGAATAGCATTTGTACCTGTGGTAGCAATACCAGTAACAGCACTGCTCCGTACTCTTCACTGCTTCCAAATTGCCAGGCTTTCAGGCAAAGACACTGCTCATCCTAGGGTCTCAGGGGCTCTCTGATACCACAGGAGGGGATGGGGAACAGCCAGCAACTGAGAGGATAGAGCTAACTCCATATATGCTTACACTGCCAGGGGAAACCTGGCACAAACGTGACTGCCACAAACACAGCTACATCCTATCGAGTTAACTGAGGCACTGAGGGAAGACAGTGACACACGTGTTTTGGCCCTTGGACAAGGACTCTGACTCTGGCTGGAGTTATACAACCCATGCTGTGTTGTTGCTTTCATTACTGTGTGTTGTGTATGTTGATGCACGCTGGATTATTTCTATATGTTGCAATCACATTCTGGGCTTATAGAACAGCCTTGATGAATGTCTTAATAGGTGGCATAGTTAGAGTCAAAGTAATTTTTACTATTGTTGAAGTTTATTTAAGATTGTACTGCTGAATATTCCATAATCTAATGCTTCGAACTCCCTTGAGCAAGATTTTATTTTTTAATTTGTTAAATTTTGAAGATTTATTTTTTTACTGAGCATTATTTATTGTTCAGACAACTGAACTGGTAAGTCCAAAATTACTCTGAAAATGACACTGAAGTTTCTAGGAAATTGATTGATTCACAACTACTGAAGTATAAAATCTAAAAAATAGTTTAACAAATCTGCTGTGGATGTACAAACTGGAAAAAATTACAAGTATTGACACATCCTTACTGCAGACATCTTGGCACACTGAACACAGGATGGCCATGCTGATTGGCTCCTTAAAGGAAAACATGCTATAGCTAGCCCAATCTCTCTCAATACAAGCTTATTTTCACCTTCCCCTGCATGATTCAAAACAGGGTTTTTAAATAAATTTGAAACACCAGAAACAGTAACAGGGTAGAATTTTGTCAGATTCTGTGCCCGTTGGCTCTGTGCAGTTCGCTGTGACTACACATGAGCACACCTTACAGTATAATATATATTGTCAGTATAAGTTATGTTAGCATCAATTGTTGCTCCTGACAGCTGTGAATGGAACAAACCATGCCTACACTTACTGGAGTTACTGTGGTTTTTTCTTCCAGGAGAGAGCGCTGAATGCATGCAAAGGCTCAGAAACGTACACATTGCAGAGAGGGACGTGCAATTCAGAGGTGAGTTTGGGGCACAGGAGTCTTCAGAGTGCTTCATCAGCTGCTTACTTCTCCCGACAGCCCTGACAATGCATAATGCAAACACGTGGGCAAAATGTTCCTAACCAGGATAACTCCACCCAACTAAACCCGCTGCTTTACCTTGTTCCAAGCAGCTCACTCTGGCGTTGCTCTTGCAAAAACAACCCCCTCCTCTTAAAGTTTGTTTTGAACCTCTCCTGCTTAGAAAAGGTTTTGGAACAAAAGTTTTCAAGAAGATGACACTTCTCTATTTTTAATCTCTTTCAGATCACCTGTCCACAAAAAGACACCCCCTTAATCAGAAAGAAAATTCCTCTTGTAGTGCCAAGCTTGTCAACTATTCTACTTGATAGCAGCGCAAATACTGCAGGAAGAGATAACACTGAGATGGGTGTGTCAAATACTACCCCACAGACTGCAACAGCAACAAAAGGTCTCTGTTTTGAATTATATTCAGGTCCAGCTGTTATAAGAAAAGGACAAATATTACTAGTTGTTCCATGTAGAAATGGAATTTTTCATGTAAAATTGTCACTTCTCAGAGTAAAGCTGTGCTCTCTACTGGTATTAACCTGAAGCATGAGGTTTTTTTAGAATACTGAGCTGTAAATGTAGATCTGCCTTTCTCTCACACATCAAATATTGCCTGTTGCTCTTGACAGAAAAAGTCCCTTCTGGGAATCACACTGCTTTGTGCCACCAGGAATAACTGCTTTTTTTGCAATCTACTTAGAAAAGGAGATATGTTGTAAAAAGGCTGTGTTGCCAGGAACATGTGAATAATTCCTGATAATCACTGCTCCTATACAGATAACTTCCTTTACCTTTCCAGTGTGGATTTGTCCTATCTAAGTGTTTAAATTTGTGTCAAGAAGAGATTGTCTGTATTTCTCATGCCTTCAGGTACAAAAGTTGAGACATCAGAAGTCAATTTATCTGTAGCAACATCTGCATTTCCAAGCGCTTTAGTTCTGATCAATAGCCATCAGACTTATGGACAGAATAAAATGTTCCATAACTTCAATAACAAATTCCTACAGAAGCTTGGAAAAGTCAGTTGTATATTGTAGTAATATGCAAAAACCTTCCTAGGAATAATGGTATATTAACAAGAGCCAAAGTAATCTCAAGTCAGTCTTCGGTTCCTGTCTCCTGTAGTGGCTGACATTCATACAATGTTTTCTTGTTGTTCAATTCAAAGGTCTAATCGTGCTCATCTTAAACTTTTTCTAGGTCATCCAGGCTCTGAGAGTAGAAAATCAAGCTCCTTTTGCACAACTCCTTTATCTGGCTCAACTGCAGGCAAAGAGAGCAGTCAGCGTAACTCCCCACCCCTGGCTCTTAAGCACAGACCACAGCCAGTGCACCTTGGACAAGCAGTGACGGGTAAGGCACCGTTTCCAGTTTGAGCTGGCAGTATTTACCTTGGTCAGATCTTAGTGATTAAATTGTTTAAAATTTGGAGGACACATATATTTCTAAATTCTATGCACATTTTCAGGTGTTTATAGTAATAACTGATTCTAACTTGATACAAATGTCTCTCTAATTGTGTATAGCTGCTCCTCTGTTCCTACGAGTTTGGGCACTGACCACTGAGAACATTGGCTTGTTCTTTTATTCCAGGGCCACAGTGAGGCTGAGAAAAGTTCTGAAAAGACCATAATAAAAATACAAAAAATATAGCACACACTGAATGTGAAATACATTAGTATTGATTTAGGTCTGGAATATTTTTTTGCAATCATAAGCTGTGTATTGCATATCTGTGCCAAGTAGCTATTGACTACAGAAACAGGTAACAGGGGACCCTTTATCCCCTCACTTACATGGTCTCAGGTCTTCCTGCAGAACAGAGACAAAAAGGGTCAGCTTTTCATTTGTGAAGACTCTTTGCCTGTGGGTGAAGCTTTGTGAGGGTTTTTTTGCTAACTTTTTGCAAACTGGCCCGTAACAGTTGTCAACCTATCTGGCCATCCTTCTCCATGGCAATTTACTTGAATGATGACATAATTTCTGGATAAATCAACAGACTAGACCATGCAGGAAAAGTTCAGCACAGAACTCTCCTGGCAACAATCAGAAATCAGAATGACAGAGGCATGTTCTCCAAAGCAACATGGCTTTTGGTTATTAATCTTCTCTTGGTGTATGGTATTTACTATACACCAAAAACCCTAATGTCAGCACTAGATATTCTAATCACCTTGTGAAAAGAGGCATAACCCAAAGCTCTCGATCCTTTTGTCAAGAGTATTACTTTTCTTATTAATTTGGCTTTGACGTGTATTCATTTTCCCACTTTCATGCTACAGGTATCAGACACTCTTACTACTCTGAAGCACCTGCTATCTGTCCTTCCACCTTTACAGGAAGTTTTCTCATCTGTGTTCAGCCAAGGTGTTTTGCATTAAGTTAAATACAGATGCTAGACGAACAGGGCAAGACCGGAAAATCTCCTCCCCTCACACCATCTGAGCACTCAGTGGTTTAGAAACACTTATTTGCTGCAATCCGAACTTTGTGAGTTTCAAACACAAGATGAAAATACTTTTAGACTAGTTTCAAACATAGAATGCAAACAAACTAACTCCTCCTCCTTCCTTCCTCTACTGAGTTTGTATTTCTGGTGTTGATGCTATCACTTGCTAACAACTTCTGGAGGAAAAAAAGCACTTCATCTCATTTTGTTTTCTTTTCACTCCAGATCCTTGCTGCAAAGGAAACTGCTGTCAAATACTCGCCTGCCAGAGACAGACCATACTGAAGTGCATGACAGAAGGACGCCTCAACCACATCCTCGATGTGCTCCGCTCCCAGCAAACCCTGTCCCGAGTGGATTACGAAACAATCACCTCGTACCCCACAGTGACCGGCCGTGCTCGGGCACTGCTGGACACTTGCCTTTGCCTGGGGGAGAGGGCAGCACAAGCTGTAGTGACCGTACTTTCAGTGAACAAGTGGAGTCCTCTGGGACAAGTCATTCATTGCCCAGACTGTCCTTCTAAGGTTAATAGGCTGTTGTTGTGACTGATTTTTTTGCAGTCTGTTCTGTGCATCTGAGCTCTAGTAACTTCTGATGGCAAAGATTCACATTAGTTTCTCACAACCCATTGACTAAAGTCAATTCTTCCTACTGCCCATTATTTGAGTCCCATAGTGGAAAAAGCTAACTGGATTAAGAGGTCAAGTCAACCACTGCCAACAGAAATTGCCAAGACTGGTCTCCTGGGCCTCAGAGATGGGAGAGGTGCAATATGTGCCAGAGCAAACAGAGTTCAAGTGAGATAACACCTTATTTCCTTGACTTTTTTTAGAAGGGAGAAAAATGAATCATGATGTTTTGGAGGTCACACTATGGAAGAACAGCTGTTCGTAAATCCTTCCAAATAAGGATAATGATCAGAATACTGGATGAGGAGAAAAAATTTACTGCCTTTCACTGAGCTCATATCTGAGCCAGCTGTTAGAGTGAAAGGCTTCAGAAAATCAAGAAACATTTCTTCAGTAGGGCCTTAAGTAAGACTTGAAGGTTTTATATTATGCATATAAATTACTTCATTTTCTTCACAAATGGTTATATGCTCTGAAAATGTAGCAGTACTTACAGCAGGACTTTGGAGAAGTGGGACTTCGAGTACTCATTAAATGGAAAAATGTTAATACCTTACATCCATGTATCTCTAAATATGTCTGCAGTTCAAGTGTAAAATTAAACCAAGCAGAAAAGGTGCCAAGCTGATCATTTTGAAATAATGGTTCTGCTGAACTCTTGTCATGGTTGTACTCAAATGGGAGACAGCCTGGGAATACTGGGAGGCTTTCTTGCTCTGGCCTGGACTTCCCACAGTCACAGATGCTTCAGGGCATCCTGCTGCTGCTTGAACTCGTCCTCCAGTCAGGGACCCTTTGACTTGAGTTCACATGGAGTTCCAGTCTGTCCAGTACAGCAGGACATCATTTAGCTGTTATCAAAATGTTCCCAGGCACAGTCCAGTAAGATGATAAGTGGTACAGCAAGCAGTGAAAGCAACAAACCAGCCACTAATGAGCACCAGACACTTGCGTACAGAAGGCAAACAAGCCCCATGGCAAGCACAGGTGTCTGTCAGCAGCTAAACAGCAACAGCAGCTATAAATGGGATCCAGCACATTCCAGTCAAATCTGTTGTTACCTTGAACCCTTCAAGCCTCACACTGGATGCTGAAAAGAACATTTGTTGTTTAACCCCAGGGACAACTATGCTCCACAACAGTAAATTGAGAAAACTTGTTGGTTGAGATCCAGCCAATTTAACAGGTAAAGCAAAAGCTGCACACAAGCAAAGGAAAACATGGAATTCATTCACCATTTCCCATGGGCAGGCGGGTGTTCAGCCATCTCCAGGAAAGTAGGGCTCCATACCACATAATGGTTACTTAAGAAGACAAATGCCATCACTCCAAATGTCCCCCCCTTCCTCCTTCTTCCCTAGCTGAGCATGATGCCACATGGTCTGGAGTATCCCTTTGGCCAGCTGTGGTCAACTGCTCCAGCTTGTCCTCTCCCACCTCCTTGTGCAAACTCAGCCTCCTCCCTAGTGGGGTGAGGGGCAGAAAGGCCTTGGCACCGTGTGAGCTCTGCCCAGCAATAACGAAACATCCCCGAATTATTAACACTGTTTTCAGTGCAAATTCAAAATACAGCCCCATGCTAGCTCCAGTGGAGAAAATTAACTCTACCCCAGCCAAAACCAGCATAATTTGAAAGGGAAATAATAAGGTTACTTTCATTATAATGAAAATAATGATATAAGGTGCTGGATTTTTAAAGGCCCAGTGGGATTTCTTTGAGCTTCGTGGCACCAAACATGAGAAATTGTTATACCATCTACAGGTGTTTCGAATGCAAACCCATGTTATTTGTTTCTTTATATTGCTTTTGTTCTCTCTGCAGTTTCAAAGTTCTCCTTGAATTCAGTAGTTTGGCTGATTGCAATTTTAAATGCAGTAATGATGTGTTGTCTAGGCACACTTAAGAGATAAGAAATTTGTTACATCAAAATTTCCAGCTGTGACGCTGCTAGAACAATAAACATAATTTATTTTTTTTACATAACTTCATTGAACTTTGAGGCTGCCTTGAATTAAAATATTGTTACAATTAAAAGCAATGTCTATCAGAATACGTTGACAATAGTTTTGCTTTTTAAAGGAGCTAAACATCTATTTCACAGCTGAATTTTTTTTTCAATCTGCACTTTAAATGGGAAATTTCAACAGTCTGCTAAAAAAGGATGTCTTGCTTGTGAGGAAAGGAACTGCTGTCATGGTGCATTGCCTGTTTAGAAGGCATAAAATACTCAGTAAAACAGATAAACATTGACCAGTGGGAAATAGTTATAGACTTAAAAGAGAAACTGGCAATACTGTTGAAACTTAATATCAGCTTTCAAAATCATTCCATTTAGTTGTTCTGCTGGATACTTCATACTCCTGTGAAAGACATGCTGGCTGGCAGGCTATGCTGAATTTTTGTCGTGTTTTTGACACAGAAACAGTTTTGGCTCTTTTCTAGAAGCAATTGCCTACTTGAGAATATAATTTGATGTCAAACCTAAGCCCAGTCTTAAACGTTAATAGAAGAACTGGCATCAAAATAGCAGGAACACAAGTTAACTCCTTGTCCAGTGCAGTATTTTTGAAGGGATGCTGCACATTTATTGAAATGAAACTGTTGTTGATATAAAAAGTTTTGATACAAAACTAAAATACAGTGACCTGGAACTAGCATCATTTTTTCTTACCAAAAATATATACTCTCATACACACCCTGTAATGTGGGCTGTTTAAAAATGTCTCATGGTGAGCACTGGTGCAAAATATCAAACTGCTGAAAGCTTATGGTATTTTGCTCCTGCCCAAGCTTGGTCATTAGCTAAGATTTCTATTGTCCTCACCTCTGTTTTCTGCAGTTGCCTTGATATTACAAAACAATGTAGAATAAATGGCACTGAGCAGGAGTAAAGATAAAAGAATCTATCTTTACTCTTCTTTAGTATCAATGGGAAGAAACAAGGTTTGAATTTGAAGAACAACTGGAGTTGCAGGAAGGAAATATAAAACATGGGTATCTCTAGAAAACAGCAAGGAGAATAATAAAACAAAATCACTTCAGGACTGATCATACAAATTGATTAGTAAAACTGTTGCAGTTACTCAGAAAGACAAACCTAGAGTTGATAGATGTTAAAAATGAAAGGTTGTACAAATTTTATGAAGCTATTTAAATTTATTAAAGGAATGGTAAATAGTAGGCAGATGTTTATTTTTCTGACTCATTGAAATGTAATTTTCTTCTTGACACTAGTTGCAGCTATCTTTTGCTGATTTGCAAAAAGATGGCTGTCCCTTGCCCTTTGTCCTATCTACACCACACTTTTATCTGAGATGGGACAGTTTCTGCAACGTAAGAATGTCTGCACTGGAATTTGTTTGAAGTTGATTTGTGGAAAATTAATCTGAAGTACTGGAATGAAATCTTTAAGAGATTAGTTCTTCCAGCAGAGAGCAAGGCAAGCAAAGCTATAAATACCACGCCAAAGTTGTTACCAGTGCCTGTTAAAAATAGTTCCAGAGAACATCAGAGGAAGATAGCAAGTGCACATTCATAAACTGTTAATCTACAAAATTTCAAAAAAAAAAAGCATTAATGGAGTGCTAACATATACAGAAGAATTTGACACCACATAAGTAGTCTAAAATGTACAAAGCCTAAAGCACTAATGAAAACATACTAAACCTCAAGGGTTCTTATTTTATTGTTTCAAGTCTGAATCTTACATAACCTTGTAACATTTTCATGCTTGCCCAGGTTTACTCACTTGGGCACCACATGTGAAGATTTGTAAGGAAGATTAAGTGCATAAATAAATACTTGTGGGCCTGGTATGTAAGGGAAGGACCCAAACATCATCAAGGCAGGTACAGAAAATTTAGATTTCTTTATTGCTATTTATCAATTTCAGTGCTATACAGCTATTAACTATGCTCTCCCCCAGTAACACATGTTGTCTCCAGGACTGCTGGTGTCTTTTATGCCTCGGGAGATCTTGTCTTGCACTATATTCCCTTTCATTCTTCTGCACACAGCCCTCCCCTGCCCTCCCTCCCTTTGCAGAACACTTTACTGTGTTGGGCTCCAAAGGCCCTAGCATAGCTTGATTTTGTTCCTTTTCTAGAGAAGCAATCCCTTCATGGCTTGTCTGGAACTACATTCCCTTAACTGAGCACATGGTTGACTTGACAGATGGTATGTCAGCTGAGTTAAACAAAACTCCTGGATTCTGAATGTAAGTCCACCATAAATTAAACCAGCTGACAAGGTCTGAAAAGAACATATCTAATGAGTTATTTGGGTTACATTAAAGTCAGCATGGCTGCAAGAACATGTTAATTGTAAGCATTTTGCTTAACCCCAGCAAAAATGTTAGATCAGACATACTATTTCCAGCTCTTGTGCTGATACGATTTGTGATCAGTATTTTATTTCCTGCCTTTACTTCTCTTTGCCAAGAAGACATGCCAAGTAATATTACAGGAATCTCTAGCCTCAAACTGCCATTTTCCCTGGGCTTTTAGAATGACCTTTCTTCTTTCAGAGAGGACATGCACCAGTTAAAGAACTTCTGGACTCCTTCAACTGGGATGAATTAAATGGCAGTAATTTATAATAAGGACTTCTTCACCCCTTGAAATGGGGTAATATTCCAAAATATCTCAGTACCTATTTCCAACTTCTGTACTTGAACTTTCCACAAAGCAAAAGCAATATTCATACAAGCAGAAAGCATGCCTGAATTTCACCCTTTCAGAAGTAACCAGGCTGCATTCCACAAAGTTCTGTACAGTCAGTCCTTTCTTTAGATACCAAGAGAAAGTGCCATATTAGTTAACAGAATGACCACTAACATTAAATTTGTTGTCCTTTCGCCAAAAAGGGCTCAAAGCTTTTTTTTCAGTTCATTAGAATGTTGGGGGGTGGGGGCAGGGGGAATGAGAAAAGTGACTAAGGAATACACCTGGAAAATATAAAATACCCTAATTGTATGAGACTTTTGACCTTGTAACAGCTGCCAAATATGCTCCCAAGAAAGTTGTTTCTATGCCACTTCCCTGTGCTGTGATAGCCTCCTGTCACAAAAGAAGAGGAAAGTGGAAGGAGAACACAGTGAGGCGAGTGCCTGCCGTTTCACCTGCATGTGCAAGGGGCCAAAGGAACCATTGTTTGCCACTTTGTGCAGGCAGTGTTTCAGCAGGAGAACAGTGCTCAGCTCTGAGCATGGACTGAGGAGAACCCAGAGGAGAGGAAAGCTGATAAGCAGTGAGGAAACCCAATGTTAAGGACAAGCTGATAAAATTGTGTGTGTTTGGTCTAGCAAATGGGAGAGGAAGGGCACACGAAAGAGTCTGGAGCAGAGGCACTGAACATGCAGTGAGGATACAGAGTACCTGGTCTGGCCTTGTGCTTTGTCATTCTGGACTGGCTTCCAAGCAGGGGCTTAAGAAAGATTTAAAGGCCATCATGAAGACAGGCTACTTCCCCACACCCAGAGAAATAAGCAATAATCATGGAACTTTCTTTTACCTGATCAAGAGTTCTTTAGTTGACAAAATTAATGCAAACAACAGTGATTTGCTAAACGTTTTCCCTCAGCCTGTTCAGTTTATTTATGCAAACTATAAACATTTAAAGTGATTTACAGAAAAAGTTAATGTATTTTTGCTGGGAGCTACATAACATGAATATTTATAACTGCCCTGTAACTCAATCACTATTTTTTCCACTAACACCTACCTGTGAAGTCATGGGCCTGTTAGCAAGTCAGCTGTCAGGACAATGCGCTAGAGATAACTTGAATTAAAGTGCCCTGGAGATTATTTCCACCCTTTAAAGTGTTGCTATGAATTCTCAAAAGAAAATAAGGTTCTCCTAAGTTTTTGCTTCTCAGCAGATCATGGTTGGTCATCTTCTCTCAAGTACAATGAAAATGTTTCCATTTTTGTTAAAATGCAATTTTTATCAAGCAAGGTTTCTGTCAATCCATTAAATGTTTGCTGAGAGAGACACTTTGCATTAACTTTCTTCCCTCTTTTTGCATGAAACCACAGCAACATTAAAAATAAAACCCTTATGACACACAATGTTAAAATGCAAACAAAATAATAGAAAAAAAAAATTAGGTTGTTACTTGTGCTGAATGGGTATGACCTCACACAGAAATCTGATTGTTTTTCTGATAGAGTGCATGTCTCAGACAGGTTTAATTAAACCCTGTATGAGACTAAAAGATTTATAGCCAAAGAAATATTTCAACTCAGGGAAGCTTTCTGCAAAACAAGGCATTGCTCCACTCTCCTCCCTTCTGCTCTGACTCCTGCAGAGCTGGTTCAAATGCAGCCTGGCAACTCTGGCTAAAACCTTTTCTCTCCACTGAAGTCAGTAATATGCTGGTATTCAAACCTGCAGATTTATTTGTTTACAGAAAACTCTTACTTAGGTAGAGTATTCATGAAATGCACAAGAGATGAGAGATTTGGATGCTGTTTTATATTATGTCTTTCAAAACTGAAATCACATTTAACTTTCTATAAGATATATAATAGCATTTTAACTCCTCAGATGTTGCATTTTAACATGTTTTGTAAGAATATTTTCCTGTATTCCATTTACTAGCATATCAATATAGCAATTTAATTCATCCTTAAAATCAGAGAAGCATTTAGATTGAAAAGACCTTTAAGATCATTGAGTCTAACTGTAAACCTAACCCTGCCAAATCCACTGCATTCTTAGCTGGTCTGAGACTATTTATTTTGGTTTAAATCTGATGGTATCTGTCAGCTTCTTCACCCAAATTAGACCCCATCAGTGAAAGCTGTCATTTCTTGTTCAGTGTTCTTTATGTCCATCTTCAGTAGCAGGAGAAGGAGCACCTGGCCTGTGGCCAGGCCTCTCCTGCTTGTAACAGTGTCAATTTACTGTACCAGTTACTTGCACAGACACAGCTGCACAGGGAAAGGTGCACTCAGGATCTGAGACTTCAAGACATGCTTGGGCATGTAGACAGGATTTTTCTTCTGTTTGTTTTTACAGCTGTCTATTTAATCACAGATGTTTATCTTGGACAAAGGAAGCCTTTTTAAGGAACAAAATAAAAGGCAATTATCAGGATTTCACAGCTGTAATTTTACTGTATGCTATATATTGGATGTAACTCCAACAGGCAATGCAGCTGCCTCCCGACTGTTTCAGTACAACCACCTCATATAAATCTTCGGGTTTTGTTTTAATGACACAACCTTATGATTATCTACAATGTATGTCATTCTAGCATAGAATAATCCAAAATAACAATTGATACAACACTTCAGTGATAAAATTTGTCCTTTGTAGCGAGGACAAATACAGAGTTGTTCATGTAGTGTGACACTAAGCAACCTACGCGACCAAGTGACCGATGTGTGGGGTGAGGACACTTGCAGGACTCGAACCATAAAGTCTGTTGCATGAGATGACACTGATGACCCATCTTAACAAATAACTCGGCCATCTCCTATAGTTTCAACATAAGCTGAGGTCTTCCACATTTTCCCGTACTAGTGACACTGAGGTAAAAATATCTCCCTGACCTCCAGAGTGTAATATGACACACAAGGTTTAATTTCCTTTATCCTCCTGCCCAAGCTCTAACACTGAAGCCCAAGTGTTTGCTCTCACTTCACTTACTCTTCCAGACTCATGTGAAGGTAAAGACAACAATGTCACCAGTGTCACCAATAAGTGATGGTGTCTCATTAAATCAATGTTACTGGTATTCAGAGTGTTCGTAGCTTGTGGGATTTCGACTTAGAAAAAATAATACTAAAAAACCCAGCAGGAAACTTTAACAAAAGTAAATACTTTCTTCTGGAACTAAAGTATACCCCTAAGTGTCTGAAGCACAGCTTCCAGTGTTTTCAAAAGTTTGATTTATGGCACTTCACAGTATGTGACTGGGAAGCTGAAAAGGCTTTTCATAGTTCTGGGGATCTTGCATAACTCGGGAAACTCTTGGTAGTTCTTAATTAGTCCACTATGATTTGCTCTGTGGGACACTGTACACACCAAGTAATCAAGAGCCAAGTGGGGAACAAAGGAGCAAAGTGCAAAACATTCACAAATAGCCTGCTGAGAAATCATTTCTGAAAAGTTAGCAAAGTCAACCATCATTTTAATTTTAGGGCTGGATGCCTTCTAATATTAGCAAAGAATGGATTTGAAATTGGAACAACTATGCTGGCAGACAAACAACTAAACACATTAATAGGGCTATCCTATTTACTGCAAAGGCAAACGGACTGGCAATAAATCCCTAATCTTAAAGACTCTATTAACATGAAGATATTTTACATCTCAGTTCTTAAGGTGTACTTTTAAATAGTGAGACATTCTGAAAATCTTCCTCATGGAACATGTAGTGTCGGGCAAGAACTGAGTGAAAGCTTCAAAGGTGTTCAGATCTTATATTTGTGAAACAACAGTTTTCTTTCTTTTACAAGGCTTGCTATACAAACTTCTGAATTAGAACTTATTTGTCACTCTTACCATGTCTACACAAGTCTGCTCCCCTTAGAGGCAGAATGTATCAGGTCAACATGCATTGACAAATTTGATTGCACACACAGTGTAGAATCTATACAGAAAGGTCTTTGGGATCATGTTTTGGAAAACTTTACTTTTAAAGACAACTTAAATTTGGATCAAATACAACTACAGAATCCTGCAGAAGTCTGAAAGTTTAGGGAATAAAGGCTGTCCTTACTATCTGTTCATCCAACAATTCTTCCTACACTGTAAAGTACTGGGTTATTAGAAGTTCTCTAAATAAAATGGTAGAGAATTCTTATTAGAGGTCCAAGTTTATTTGTATTGTACAAACATTTCAAGGTAATTCAGTAATTAAGAGAAAAGTAACAGGAGTGCAGTAAAAGCAAAGATGGAAGAGTGGGATCAGCACTGATGGGGTTGTACTGTAACATGCTGCATTCAAAGTAGCTCTGCTAAGGAACATCTGGTTGTATTTAAATGGAAAAGTTTGGACTCAGCATGATAATACAAACAAAATGATGACATTGGCTTCAGCCTCTAATAACCAGCTGCTTGCAAACAGTGTCAGTGTAACTACTGCTGAGCATGATCAGAATCTTCTAAGCTTCCATACTTGTGCTTTTAATCAGAGAGAGAGAGAGACACAGGTGCCACAAGTATATCAAAAAAGGACTGACAACAATACAGGGGAATCTATAACAGAAAGGAACTTCGATGTTTTGAAGAAAGTCTGAGCAGTTGTATCAGAAGGCCAGAGTTACTTAAGATCAAAAAACAACCCAGCCCAACAGATGTCTTTAAACTGTCTCATCCAGAAGAAATTTATTTAAATGCTGTTGAACTGGGTTACAAACATTTATAACTAAGGACTTCATATTCTTCAATCATAGTACCCACATACTAATTTGGGACCTGAAACAAGAAAAAAATACTTATTCTTAAGATGCTATTTTTTACAGCCACAAATCCTCCTCAGTTTGTTATGATACATAATAACTTTTAATAGCCTTCAAAATAGACATGGACAAAGAGTTTTATCTTTAAAAATCCCTGCAGCATTATAAGACTTGGTGAAACAATGATTTTAACTCCCATGTTGTTTTTCAGGAAAATGAAGACTGTGATTCACTCACTCTCATTAATAAATAGCCAGATGCTCATGAAGTTAATTCAACATAGATAAGACAACTTGTATAATCAAAAGGTAGGGTCTCAAAGCTGAATGATTTCATTGTCTAAAACATTAAGTCAAACCATCTGTTTCAAAACAAGTATATGTACAAGGGACTACGTTTTCCAAATAAACTCCCCAAATTGACTGGGAAAAACTAGATGTATTGCACATTCCCCTTGTAATAGAAAAGATTACATGAGCAAGAGAAATGTAAAATCAAAATATAAAGTTTGTGACATTAATCAAAATAGTGATAAAAAAGTCCTAGAGACTTTTGAAGTTTATCTGAAAATGGGGATATTTTTGGTGTTGTTTCTTTGCCCTTCTAGCAAAGTTAACATCTGAAAACTTGTCCATGTTTTAGAAGGTATCTATTCCCACTTTTGCTTTGCAGCATGGACAGCACTAAACAAAACCAGCTTGTAATCATGTCCAACAGAGATATGTATAAGCAAATAATAAATTTTGGTGAGAGTAGATGAGGCAGTGAAAAGAAAAAGGTACCTGAAAGGCAACAGAACCAGATAGGACAAATAAAATTAAAAGATGGGATGTCAAAGCTTATTTTACAGTCTGTTTTAAAAAACTTCAGTGTGGAGAAACTAAGTTTTCCATAAAAGAAGGACTAATGGTAATCTTCAGAGTATTTAAATAACTGCAGTTGGACAAGACAGAGACATCCCACAGTTTCTGTTTCTTAAAGGGCTGTTTCCCACTACCTCCTCCCCTGCTCCTAGCTTACTCCACATTTGTACTTTTGCGATTGTGATAGCAAAAAACCAACCTTTATAAAAGTATTGTTTTTTGCCAGCTTAGTGAGCAAAAGCCTCACAGAGGGGGCTGGGCAAGTGCCAGAGCCAATCAGATGCTGAAGGCCACTGGAGTAGGAGGAGACATGCAGCTAGCAGCAAGGGAAGGTAAATATAGAAGGCTAAATTTAGACCTTTTCCTTTAATTGCCTAGCACTTTGGTGCTTGTAGTCACTCTCCTCTAAGTCACATTTACTCTGCTTAAACCACCTACAGCGGAAATTTTTTATGACGGAAAGATGAAGGTAAAAAGAAAGGGCAAAGGGTCAGTGAATTTGTTTTTGTAAACAAAGTCACTCAGCTTTAACCAAAGAAAAGAAACAGGTGCACTTACACTTATTTTTTAACTGTTTCTCTTCTGAAATACGTGGTTGTATTTGTTGTTTGAAATGATTAAGGTTCAAAAACTACCAAAAAATAATCTCTGCTTTTAAGTGCTTATAAAAATTGTCATTTGCTGGGATCTGGCTAAAATCACAGATTTACTGTCCCGAATGATTTCATGACCCCTGTGAATAACTCCTGTGGCCACAGAATGTACATTTCAAAACAAACATCAAAGTGGTCCCAGGATTCACTCTATATGGTAGAATTTCAAAAGGAACCAACATAAACCATGGAACACATGGCTGGAAGCAACATCTCCATCACAGTCAGCACCATAAGTACTACTCACATATACCCAGCAGTCCTTCAATGCTCACCCTTAAGGAGCTCAGCACACGCTCATTCTTCCATGAATTAAGTGCACGAGCAACACATTCTTGGGGGACTTAGGCTGTAAGGATATGCTTAAACTCACCCTGCACACCAGAATGAACTTCTGAACAAGCACAAAGCTCATGTATAAGGTTCCAAAATCACTTAGATTCAACAGCAATTTTTACCTTGGTTTTGTCATGTTCTAAAACCATTTAATGGTTTTAGATTCGGTTTCCTGTAATCTGATGTCATTTCAATTTGGTATGTTTAGGGGTATTTAATTGGTTTATTCTTCAAGCTTTCTGAGTTGAATTACATTTTCTAAGATGCATCTAAGTGGCAATATTAGTCAGACACAAAAAAGCAGATAGGGAAAAACTCACAGACTTAACCAAAACTCAGTCTGACTTTGTTCTCATTAGCTAAAGGAGGTAAGATCTTAACTTGATTAAATTAGTATCAGATAAAACCCTAGTGGAAACAAAATCTTTTTAAGCTGTTTTTTGTCTGCTAGCACTTAGAGAATACACACTCCTGTATAAACATAACTTACCAGTGGCCATTTATGGAGCATCAGGGATGAGCCATACAATTTATGTAATCTGTAACAAGAAAAGAAATAAAGTAAGGAGTCTAGACTTACATTTCACTTCCACAGTAAAATGGAAAAAGTTATTTATAAAATATGAACCTTACCAAAATGGACAAAAATACCTCTCTGGATGATTATTCTGAGGTTTGCTTCTGCTCACTTGCAAACATTTTAGAAGCATTGTCTAGCCTTATGATGCTCTCCTAACTTGGATCTCTCATATCAACCTCTACAGTTTTCATAGTTCAGAAGGTGAACTTCTATTTTGAAACCCTCAAATAAGCACTTTTTCTAATAAATATTTTTCAAAGTTCTAAAGTAAAATGTCATTCTCTATACTTCCAGTATATGCCTAATAATGTTTCCTGTGTCATCAGTTCTCATCTATTTCTTGTCCCTAAAGGCAATTTTATAATTAGCTCACATTATATGAGTCCATTTTTTTGAGGAGAGAATGCTGTCTTCAGTAGATTCAATCATGAGAGAATTTAAAAGGCAGTGTAGCAACAACTGAAATCAGCTGCATCTTTTACATTCACACTCAATTTGCTTTTTGATTAAAGTGAGAGAGGACTGTTGCAAATACCCATCTATCCACCTGAAAATCCAGTAATACAGAACGCAGAGCACTAGCACGTTTGTAGCAATGACTAAACACTGTTACCATCTAAGGACTGCTTTCTGGTTCATATCTTTGTAACAACAATCAGTTTCATGTTGTGAGAATTTGATTATATTCTGGGGATGTCATCTACGTTTTTATCCTCTGTCAGTGCCCCTATGAGTGGCTTAAAAACAAAGAGGTCACCTATCAGGGCTGTTAAGCTCCCAGAAGGCAGCAGACTGGTTTTGTTTGCTGCTTTGCAACACTGTCAGTAGCTTTAGCAGGTAATAGATTTAGTATAGTTTGTGTTTGACAAAAGCCAAACAAAGAGTTGAGACAAACTTAATTAAAGAGCTGAGATGATCAGGCTCCTGCAAATGAGAGTTTGTTTTGCTATGGTGCTTTATAGTTTAAAAATAAAGTCTAATGTAATTATCTTCCCTATGTGCACTTAAAAAGCCAACATCTAACAAAAATACTTTCTTAATTAATTTTTATCCAAACACAATGTAATGAATATCTGGAGATATAGATGAGGGCAGCAGTTGCTTGGTAGCCTGATTGTCTCTGTGACAATGAAGGAAAACAACTCCTTGATAAAACACGCAACCTTTGAGAGAGGAAGTAGGATGGAAATTAGAAATGTAAGCATTGTGGCAATAGAATTGGACTCCACTATTGCATTTACGAGCACATTTATGGGTATGACAGTGCATAGTTTGACTTTCTCTCTTCTTTTACAGCCTTATGATATTTATTTGCCCCTAAGGTTTTCACCCTCTTGAAAAACTTCACCTCTGACTTATCTGTTTCAGATGGCAGGTAATAACCGTGGACCAAGGAAGGGAGGAGTAATTAAATTGTTTCTAGTGAGACTATCCTGTTGCCTGTGCCCTGTTGTCTTTCCAGGCACTGACCATCCCTTTGCCTCGCAGGGAGCAGCAAAAAAGGCAATAAAGGAACATTAAGAGGGGGCTGTGGCCTGGGGTTCACTGGCTCAAACAGAATAAAACTATTAACCTGCTAGAGGAACACAAGAAAGCTTTCAGTACACTACCCCAGATACTGAACGGCCAATTCCTTACTGTTATATTCCGGCACCATGAGTCATTTTTTACCCACGATTCTGGGAGGTCCATTACATCTATTTTAAGGGAGCCAAATTTTGGGTGTAGCCATGCCCCTCTTGGGGGCCGGAACACACCAACGGTACTGCTCCATTTTAACTTCCATAGCCACTGTGACTGGCACTTACGACCTGTGCAGTAGAAACCCAAAATATCACCAGATTTCAGGGTTTCCACCCTCTCAGGCCCCTCAGTCTCGAGCCTGAGGATCTCAGGTGTAACTCGTGAAAGTAACTTTGTGCAGCGTCGTCCGCCGGGGCTTCAGGGGAGCTCCGTGTTCCCGAGGCCCTCAGGGAGCGCGGGGTGAGGGCAGGGCCCCCAGCCGGGGCTGGGAAAGGCGCCGTTCCCGTACCGTCAGCGCTAAGGCTCTTCTCCATCCTGCCCCCGCGGGAAAGGGGGAGGCTGGTCCCCCGCTCCGGCTGCGGCGGGGGAGGCCACCGAGGCTCTCCTCACCCACCGGTAGCGGAGGGGCCGACGCGAACTCCGCGGGGCAGGGGGGAGCTCCGGCCCTGCAAACACCTCCCTCCGCACCAGCGGGTACCGGGGGGTCCGGCGCAACCCCTGCGGAGCGGGTGGGCTCCTCGCGGCTTCCCCCTCGGGGCGACCACGCGGGAGGTAGCGGATTTCTGCCGGGGCGGGGCGAGGAGGCGACGGAGGCGGTGACGGAGGAGGCGATCCCGGGGCGGCGGGGCGGGGAGGCGGCGGCGGCTGTGCCGGCCTGGGGGGGCGGGGCGGAGGGGCCGCCATCGCGTGTCGGGTGGCAACGGGCGCGGAGCATCCCGAGACAGCTCCGCGGGAGCGGAGGTAACGCGGTTCCGGCCGGACAGCCGGGGTGGGGTTTCGCCTTCCTTCGTCGGTTTCCTTCAGCTCCCTTCACCTTGAGGGAAGGCGGGCAGGGATCGGCCTCAGTGCAGGGGCTGCCGGCGGCAGCGCCTGCCCTGTAGCATCTGGGGCGGCGGCCTTGGCGAGCCGGGCGGCTGCAAGCCTGCGGTGGTAGCAAGAGAAATCCGTGTGTTTGTGTTGTCTTTAAAGGGTGCCTCAGCTCTGGCAGTCCCCGTCTGAGGGGGTGCTTGCAGCTACTTCCTTCCCTGGGCTGTCCAGAAGGCTTGAAATCTGTGTGAACCTTGCTTATCTGATAGGGGAAAAGAGGGTCACCACCGCTTGTGGAGAGCGGAGTGGGCACCGAGAGTCGAAATGACACCTCTGAAATGACCCCTCCCTGCTGCGGCGGGACCTCCTCAGGGTCTCAGGCCGGCGGCGACAGCCCCTGGAGTCGCGCTTGTGGCGACTCGAGGGTGGCTTTGTGAAGCCACGTGTTCCTTTAGTGCTTCTTGGTGGTGGGTGCAGGTAATTCTAACTGCTCTGTTAGCGGGCTGTCGCAGGGCAATGAAGTGGGCTAAGTGAGAGCCTCAGGGCAGCACGTCTTTGCTTGCTGGCGTTTGGTAGTGGTTTTGATTGTTTTATGTGTTTTTAAATGGAGCGTATTAACTACAGTCTGATCAGGTGCGGCTGTAAATTCCACCTAAAGAGTACACATGGGTGTAGGTGTGAAGGTAAGCATATGCCTTTTGGCAGTATTTTCCCCTCTTTTGAGAGGTTTTCTGCCTCAGCATGAAAAATAAGGTGAATTTTTAACAAACTCTGCTACTGTTCCTTCTGTCTTTACCTGGGGCTTATTGCATAAATTTCACCAGATGTTCCTCTCATTGCAGCTTTGTGCACTCCCAACCTAAATCAACTGTCTACCACAAAGTCCCAGTTGTGAGCTTGCTTCCGTTTTTTCCCTTGGAAATATGAAAATAATGAAAAACATGAAAAAATATGAAAATATTACTTACTACCATACTGATAAACTATCAAGTGAAAAAATTGACATATTAACTTTTCTTTCATACCTTTGTACAAGATAAACATACCTTATCCCTTTTTTAAAAAAATGGATGTTACAACCAGTTCTAGTCGATCAAAAGTTTGTTTGTGGGATTTTTTTTTTTATTGTGCTAAAGATGGTGTGTCTGTATATGCAAGCATAAAGGACTTGGTTGAACAGGTTAGATCTTTACATTGGAAATTGCTTTTGTTGCAAGGGCTTCCTGTCTGTTAAGCATATGTATGGTAGGGCAGCGATTCTTCTCTCACCAGAAAAAAAGAAAAGAAAAACATATCCTAGACAAACTCTAAGCCTTTCCCATGTAAATGTTTAGACTGTGAGGTGCCTAAATATATACATTGCAATGAATAAGCATTTCTGGGACTTACTTTGCTCTGTTGGTGCTTAACTCTCTGAAGGCTTTGATGCTGTTTGCCTGTATAGAACCATCTTGAATCTTGCTCATAGGGCCAATCATTGCATTCAGGAATAGGAGTCTTACATCTGGTAAATGTGAATAGCCAAAGTGTATATGTAAAGCTGTGTTACAACGAGAGTTGTTTTATGCAGTCAAGAACTAAGGAAGACAGAGGCAAGAACACCAGAGATCTTTGCTAATGAGTGGGTAGAGCATAAAAGCACAGCAAACACAGCAAGCTTTTAGCAGTTTGTACTTCACCTTGGTCATTAACGCACTTGCAGGTTCATCCCAGGTCGATCAACTGACAACTGTC
Organism: Aleadryas rufinucha; assembly: GCA_013397815.1. Lineage (NCBI taxonomy): Eukaryota > Metazoa > Chordata > Aves > Passeriformes > Aleadryas > Aleadryas rufinucha. The sequence goes on from VZTH01002655.1 coordinate 680,587, forward strand.
CTGCTCAGTGGGAGAAAGGGGATCTTGGCAGATGGTTCCTCTTTCCCCCTCCTTAAAGGAGATCCACCCTGTAATGCAGTGTTAGCACATTGCTAGTTGCATGCTAACCTTCAGCAGCTCCTCTGGTACCTGGCCACGGTGTGATAGGCCTTACCAAGAATACCTTTTTTTGGTGAAACAATGAAGTGATCCTAGTTTCAGGTCACTCTGTCCGGGTTTCATATCACAGCTTTCTATACCAACAGAAGAGTCATTTCAGTAAAAAACACAATCTACACATATCAGCAAAAAGATTCCTCACAGATGCAGTGATCAGCAAAAAAAGAATTGAAGACTTTGTATTGCACAAGGTTGAGCGATGAGGAAATCCGTGTGTTGGTTAGCTTGTGTGAAGGCAGAACCCTGCATTAGCCATAGCACTCCTGTGGCTGGGCTTTGGCAGCTTTAGAGATTGTTCTAATAGTGTTTTTAGCTGCAGTATATTAGGATTATTGTATATTGGAAAATATATAGCATTTGTCTCTGGTTCTCCTCCTCCAAGCCTCTCTTCTGTGTCCATTGAAATAATGATCTTGTGACAGAATCATGGATCTTAATGTATGTGGTTTTTGTCTGACAAAGCTTCAGTTTTCTCTACTCTCTGCTTTCCCTCTTCCTTGGTAAGTTTTCTTTCCAGCTGGTCAAAGCTGCAGATTCTGGTTCCACTTAAGATTAAGTGAGGTACCTGTAGGAAAAGACCTACCAACAGTTTTGATTTTGTCAGAGGTGGTATAATGCATCACGTGACTCAGGCAAATAAGCAATCCCTGCCCTTAAGGCTTTAAAAGGCATATAAAACAAACAAGGCTAGAGAAGAGAATGAGATATCAAATCTTCCGTGAGCTGTTGTACACACCTTCATGCGAATCCCTAGTTGTTGGCACATTCCCAAAATTGGGAATAACAAAAGCAGACTCGGAGGGGAAGAAGAACTGGGGGACAGAACAGGCTAGGCTGAGAGATACTGTGATTGTTCTTTCCTGGCTAGAGATAGCAGGGCGAGAAACAGTCAAGGTCATCAGTAACAAAACTGTATAGATCACGTGCTGCTAACTGAGGTGGAGGCATTTGAACAGTGACTGAGTCCCTGGTTGCAGGTAATTAAATGCACCTCTGAACTCCAGACCGTGAGGTAAATCATGGTTACTCTTAGTGCAAAACTGGCTGGGCATTAACACACCCGGTTTGATGTGATTTGAATTACTCAATTGACTTAAATCAAACCATCAACATACTTGAGTATTCCATGTGTATGCTTCTGATCAATTTGTGCTTTGGAAGGTGTTCAGGAGGAAATAGGAATGATGATTAGGGTATGCGAGTAAGAAATCATAAAGCTATGTAGTTACTACCAAAATGATGTTTTACAGTTGTGATTAGTTCTTAACACATTTTTGCAGTTTTATCCTTTAGCTGTAAGGGCTGAAAATTAACATGGCATGTTTTCAAATGGCAGCTGGATGTCATAATAATAGCAGTAGTATTCTTGTTTCTTCCGCTGACATTTGTTCAGGGTGAATTGCCTTCTGAAAAACATTTGCAACTAGTGTCCTGTCCCGAGTTCTTTTCATGGAGATGAAAAGAATCAGTTTGGAGTTGAATGATACTTTTATGGGTCACAAGTGTTCTTTTAAATCCACTTCTTACAGCCAAATTACTGATGAAAACATCTGCTTTGGTTATTTGTTCTGCTGTTTTGCACAGCTTTCTGATAATTGCATCATATTTATCATTGATTAATGATAATGTGCATTTACAGATAACTGAACTTCCTCTTGTAAAGCAAACAAATAATCTCGTGAATTTATAGGGCGTACATGTATTTTTGAAGAGTTAGCTCTACTACACCAATAACAGAAAGTCAGCCGGTAAGTGGTTGCAAATGAATTTGGCACAAGATAGATAGAAGAGTAAGTAACAAGGAGAACAGGTAACAACTGGTGTGATAAATTTACTTTGCTTTTCCCGTTAGTTCTGGGCACACTCATCTGTAGAAACTGTGTGGATGCCTCTGTCCTAGTTAAGTTAATTTTGTTGGAGGTGCTTCATTATAACACTCAAGCTTTTAAGTTCTGAAATGGCAGTGATTAGTTTCTGGAAGTTCAAAAATTTTTGGTCTAATTGTAAGTGTGGAATTTGATGTCTTCTGATGTATCTGTGATACTAGAGGTTGACTCATGTATAAATGATAAAATGTATATTTAGTAATTAAGCATCTTTAAAGTGTTTATTTGGTGTATTGAGGGGAAAATAAACCAGAAGGCATCCAACTAAACAGAATGAGGATCTCACTTTGCATTATTTAAAAGAACACAGTCTCTAAAGATTTATGAGTTGGAGATGAATGATGTGATATGTTTCAATGGAGTTTGTACTCCATTTCAGTAGAAGTTACATTTTTAATTGATTGAAAATTATCTTTATAATTTTCACATCTTCATTCTAGTTCAGGGATGTCAGGTCAGATTTTCTGTGCTTTAGGATACAGGTGTTGGCTGTATGATAAAGGAAGAGTATTCTCTCCAGAAAGGTGTGCCTGCAAGAGCTTGTATGTTCATCTGTGGCTAGATGCACAGGTAGTTTGGGTGACTGCACGTTGACCTTCCAAAATTCCCATATTTGGGGTTTTTGTTCTCTTCAGTTGACAAGTTTATTGTTGCAGTTAGAAAGCCTTTCGTAAAATTAGTGTTACCCTCCAAAAAAGCACAAAATCCACCCCCCACATTAGATTAGCTGCTTTATTCTAATTGACTCAGATTTTCTGTTTGGTTTGTTTTTTTTTTTTCTATTCTATAGTAAATGGCTGAAGTATACACTAAAGGTTTAATCAGGGCCGGGCAAAGGAATAGTCGTTGAATTAATTCTGGTAGTTATGTAGGGTCTATTCTTTATGCAGCTGATAAGATAGTAATCTTAAACTTGTGTAAAATGGGTCTAATGGGTCTTATTCAGAATTATCAATGTCTTCTTGAGCTAAGAAATAGTATTAGCAGTAACTTGCTTTTGGAAGGCATGGGAGAATTTTCTGGAGACTTCAGAAGAAGATGGCTCTTTCCCAGACAGTCGGTTCTGAAGCAGAGAAAAAAGGTTAATTTCTGTGTCCTTAGATACTGTTAAATACAGCTGCTAATGGAGGAATTAGGATTGAAACTACTATGAGTTTTTTCATGTACAGTCTGTGCTTTTAGATAACTGAGAAATGAGGCAGTGAAATCTGGAAACAATTCTGGGAAGGGAGCAAACTGTAGTGTCAGTTAGAGGTCAAGGGTTGGATCAAGGGCATTCTGGAGTAAGTACCTCTGCCTACGGCCCTTAGCAAGAGCCCCCAGTGCATTGATAACATGTTACTAGATCACTGATAAATTATGTGTGTAAGCACAGTAACTGGATTGATATTTTCAGTATTGCAATACATCTGTGTTCATGCTTAGAACTTCCATCTTGGTCTTGTGGTGCTTCCTTATCTATAACATCTCACTGTCCTTCTTTCTGTTCTTTCTTCTGTTCTTCTCAAAATAGCAGTCCCTTAATTCTGTCCTTCCTACAGTTTTGTTTGTTTGTTTTCCTAATGGTAGAAGTTCCTCTCTCATCCTAAGTTATATTGTCTCTTGCTTTGTCTGCATTGGTTCTCCTGTTTAACTGTGCATGTATTTGACTTCGTGTAAAAAAACCCAAACATGAAGCAACAAAAGGAAATATCTTAATTTATATTTGTAAATCATAGGGTAAAAAGGTGGAAAGAAGATTTTGCAAGAACATCCTGGGATAAAAAGATTTATAATGATTTCAGCTGTCTATATTTTGTTTTAGATTGTGATTTGGAGTCGTGAAGAATTCACAGTCCTTCCAAAATGGCAGAAAGGACAGATTTTACAAAATCACATACTTCACTGGCTGAATACAGCCCTGTCAACAAATCAGAAAGGACAGATCCGAGTGGAACACAGGATGGAGACCAAAATACAATGCAACTGAAGAAAGAAATTTCTTTAATAAATGGGATAAGCCTTATAGTAGGCAACATGATTGGTTCAGGTATCTTTGTCTCTCCCAAGGGAGTTCTCATCTACAGCAGATCTTACGGATTGTCTCTAATAATTTGGGCAATTGGAGGGATATTTTCAGTCTTTGGAGCTCTCTGCTATGCTGAACTTGGAACCACTATTACAAAGTCAGGAGCCAGCTATGCATATATCTTGGAGTCTTTTGGGAGCTTCATTGCTTTTATTCGTTTGTGGACCTCACTCCTAATTGTTGAGCCAACTAGCCAGGCAATTATTGCCATCACCTTTGCTAACTACATAGTTCAGCCTTTCTTCCCTTCTTGTGACCCTCCGTATTTGGCTTGTCGTCTCATAGCAGCTGCTTGTGAATGTAAGTATTTCTTGACATTTACTATGGTAAGTTTTTATCCAGGGTATGTTTTATTAAAACAAATCTTACCCACACTCAGTGTTGTTGCATACTGGATCTGCAATGGTTTGAGTTACAGTGGGGAAAAGAACAACTCCAGCACATCAATAACTTGCAGGTGTTCCGTCAGTGAACGACCATTTTCTCACTTGGAAGCAGAACAAGGTGTTTAACTCTTCCAAGCTTACTTACCTGGCAAAAATGGGGGTAAAAATTGTTTTCCCTTGGGAGAGGTATTTTAAATCAAACCTCAGGATACTCTTGGTGTGGTCTTAAGAGCTGTTGCAGAATGGCTCTTACGCTATAAATTCTGGTGGAATTTGGTTTGCAATAATTTCTCAGTGGTTACGTGATTCAGGTACTATGGTTTCAAAAAATCATTCATTCAAGATTATTCTTTATGCTTGGGATTAACTGTAACATCAATACAACAGTATGTGTGGTAAAGCTGTTTTGAAAAGTGGAAATTTTGTGTGCCTGTAAAACACTGAAGTATTTGTGGTCATATAGCCAGCTCTGTTAGTCAGTATAGAGGAACAGCTGTCCACATACTTCAAACCAGGACTGTTCTGCTGTATCAAAAGAATGAAATTGTATGATTGAATTGTGTGTGTCTGATTTAATTTTAGGTATTTTCTATTAAAAGTGTTTATGTACATATTTTACATTTCCAGTAAACAGTGAAAACTGTATTTCAACAATTCTGTAGGACAGTGCTTTGTGATGTACTGATCCATAACCGTGTGCTCTGGAGCCTGTCACGTGTATTGACGTGATTTTGTATCAAAAAGCTAACACAGAACTTGGGCTCTTTTACTGCCAACAATATGCTGCAAGGATATGTGCTGCTTCTAGCTGGTTCCTTTTTGAGGCATCTGTTGGAAGAACTCTAATGTTCCTTATTAGAGTTGTCTATATAGGATATGAGAAGGGAAACGACAGAGCGGTAGCACGTGCTTCAGTTATTTGACCTCTATAACTGGTTATGATGATTGCAGCTCCCCCTTCCATTTTTGTTATTTGTTATTGTTGTGAAAGCAGTAACATGCTGGTTCAGGTCCAGGTAGGGGGAAAGATAATCACAAACTTCTTCCAAGAAATCTGTCAGTTTAGTGAGTTCTGTTCCCTCCTCCCAAATGAGCGAAGGGCCTGTAATGTCATGTTCACATTCCTTAAACAGATATTGTCCCAAGGTATCCTGGCACAAATTCAAGAGTGTGGGAGAATCTGCTCTTCCATTTAAGGTATCCCCTCACTCTGAGGGCAGTTAACCCATATAAAAAGGAGTTTATTAAAAAGCAAGAAATTAAGACAAAGCAATTAAATTAAAATTATTATATAGTAGGTATAGGAAGACAGTGTGATGTCCTCTACATTTGCTGCTAGTAAGGGGAATTAGCACCTCTTTTTTTAGCGGAGACACGTGACAGCAGGTTCACTCTCAGGCAGGTGGGACAATTTACTTTAAGAGTTTGTTTTACAGTTTAAATACTTGTTCTGCCCTGTTTTAAGTGCCAGTGCTAAGACTCACCCCTGCTCTCCAACTTCATTTAGCTGTTAAAGCTTAGGCTTCTCCCTGTCCTGGCAGGGCTGATATTGTTTGTCACAGCCCTAGCTCTGGATATGATTAATCCCTTAATAATGAAGCTGCTGGGAGTGGAAGGCTGCACACTGGTTAGGTACAGATTGTATGTGAGAATGGGTGGGTTCGTTGTGGGGTTTACTTTTAGTTTTGCTTGTTGGGTTTTTTAAACTGTAGTAATAGCAATACTAGAGCTGGTGTGAGAATAGTCTTTGTGTTACACAGCATTACTTTGACAAGCATTTTGGCAGTGGGGTGTCATCTGGTGCTACAGAACTAAATTTGACAGTTCTCAGAAACTTTTAAGTGGCTAAACAATAATTAAGTTGAAGAAAACAGAGTCATTTTAGCAAAAGAAAGAGAGGAGAGGTGGCTTATTCAGAATATTGATTATGTATCTTTCTTTTTTTTTTCCTTATAAGGTATCAGAGTACCATTTCATCTGAAGTAAAGACCATGCCCTAACTCACTAATAATAATTAATCCCAATGAAAGTTGCTTTTAAAAAAATGGCTGAAATAAACCCACTGAGCAAATACTCCAATCACTAATACTGAGGAGCAGAGACTGAGCAGAGTTGGTTTTTTTCCTGAGGGCTCTTTGGGAGCTGCAGCAGTCTTGACTTTTGAAATTTGATACAACTGGGGGTTTTTCCCCCTCATTTTGCCAAGCTCAGTTGAACTTCCTTCAGCTTGACCAGACTGTCTGACATACTAGTGCCATACTTGTCAGATCATTACTTCCTTTTGTTACTCTTTAAAAGTTATTGTTTTCAATTTGGTAGCTGTGCTAAGGTCATTTTTATCTTAATAGTATCATAGTTTCCCATAATCCAAGAATAGGTATTCTTGGATTGTGGGAAAGGAAATAATATATCACATCTTATTATCTAATTTTGGCTTACTACTACCTTACTCCTGAAACAATCAAGTTTTGTTTTTATTTATATGCATATTTAAAATACGCAGTACAAGGAGATTCTGTGGAGATAAAAAGTACAGTAGTATATAAACAGTTTTTCACCAGCTAGAGAGAAAACTGAGATTTGGGGGAAATACTGTTTCCAATACAGAAGTTTCAATAATATAGTGATAATTAGGCTAAGAAATATATGTACCGAATTAGGATTTTGTTAAATAAAGAATACTGAAGATACTGAATCCTATTTGACATACAGCCCTTGAGTTCAGGCAGAGGTTGTCTGACTCTTCACTTCAGAAAAAGGTAATTAATGCAAAAGCAAAATGTTGAGAGTCATGAGATCTGTCTTGGGGAAGTTGATCATGTGAGTTAATTTAGTCAGCAGCTACAAAATGTTTGTGAGATCGGAAAGTCTCATTTCAAGTTTCATTGCAATCTTGTGAAATAGGTCTGACTCTAATTTTGGATAGAGGCCTAAATACACTCAGAATACTCATTACTTCCTACCAGTTTGTAAAAATCTAGACTACTGTTGTATTAGCTGTAAAGCTTATGCTCTTTAGAACCACAGAATGGTTTAGGTTGGAATGGACCTTGGAGATCATGTTGTACCAACCCCTGCCATGGGCAGGGACACCTTCTGCTAGACCAGGTTGCTCCAAACCCCATCCAACCTGGCCTTGAACACTTCCAGGAATGGGACACCCCCAGCTTCTCTGGGCAGCCTGTGCCAGTGCTTCATGACCCTCACATGGAAGGATTTCTTCATGACATCTAATCTAATCTAATCTAACCTACCTTCTTTCCGGTTAAAGCCATTGCCCCTTGTCCTGTCAGTACACACCCTCGTAAAATTGATCTGTTCTCTCTTCAAAATACAGTTCAATAGAACTGGAAAAGAGAATTGAATCACCTGTAGCCATACTTAGCATTGCAGCTACTCCATGGATATTGAACTCATCCTCAGCCTAACAAGGAAGCATAAAAAAAACTTTTCAAACACTCTTTTAATATGTTTTGCCCAAAGGAGTTTCTAGATAATCTTTCACTTATCTGAGTAATATTGGTACATTGAAATGAATTATTTAATGGAGCAGTTTCTTTAGTTTGAGGGTACTTGCAGAGTGCAGCTGATGAGGGGTAACGTTAGGAAAATGGGTTTGTAATCAGAGAACAGGAAGGTCTTTCCTTCCGTCTGTTGAAACAGTGTGTTTGGAACATCTGTTTCCTCCTGTTTTATTGGAATCAGTGTGTTTTCAGTACTTGTGCGTTTAGTTTAGCTTAACCTAGGTGTTAGTATAACAAGTAAGTGCATACTTAGATTACAATTAAAAGCTTTGAAAAGTGAGTTAAACTGAGCATTGTTTAAATATCTTTTAATTTTTCTTTTTTCTTCCTTCCCTAGGTCTTTTAACATTTGTAAATTGTGCCTACGTTAAGTGGGGCACACGTGTGCAGGACATATTTACTTACGCTAAAGTTACTGCCCTTATTGCCATCATCATCACCGGACTTGTTAAAATATGCCAGGGTAAGCTTGTAAAATTAAAGCAAAGGTTTGATTTATGTTTGTTTATTTATATGTTTATTAAGGGTTTGTTTTATGTTTAACTGTTTATCAGTTAAACTGAGTGACTGCTCTAAAGACTGTAAACTACCCCATATGTTTTATGAAAAGCTTCAGTAAAAAAAGCCTAATACAGCCACCTTGAAAATACCGATAATACCAATGTTAGGCATTATCATGAAGCTGTCATGAGATACGCATCCTATCTCAGTTGACTTTGAACTTGTAAAAGAAGGTAATTGATTGCTCAGCAATGTTGTGTAATTTACAGCCTGCAGTACAGAATAATAGAGGAAGTGAAAACAGCAATATACAGAGACAGCAAAATACAATGGGAGTGGAGAAAGTTATAAATTTCTCTAAGGAACATGCTACTTTATAGTGAGATCAACTGAATTTTTTTTTTACAAAATGAATCTGCAATCCGAAAGTGTCTGAGTTTAAAGCACAAATGGATTTCTAAGAATATATAGGTGGATTTGTGAAACTACAGCTCTGATTTTGCTCAAAGCCTGAGTTCTATTATAGCTTGAGAATTAGAAAGTGTGTATGTTGGGCATTGTCCCTTCAAGTTAAGAGAAATTCTGAATTTAGTTTTGTTTTTAGCCCTTCCTTTGGGAAGAATTTGTTGGTGTGTTAGTTTAAGAAAATTATCCTGCTTTCAAAGCTGCCATAAAGATCTGTCTTTCCCTGGCAATCTGACAATTTCTGTCCTTTGCTCTAACTGGTTATTGTTGAAAGATCATGAGCGAGATAAGTACTGTGAACGAAACAAAGATGTGCGTATGTGAGCACCAGGTTTAATCCTTAGCACATCAGCCCATCCCTTGTTTCGTAGATACTGAGCTTGTTGGCATCTAATTTCCTTGACATTGTCTCGTTTTTCTGTTCCTAACTCAGCAGTTACTCCACTTATGTCCGTGCCAAAGGAGTAGCAATGTCTGATTGGGATAAAAAGTAGGGAAGGGAAATAAGTAAAGATATTTTAGAGGCCTCTAATATTACTCTGGCCAGTTTTAATGGAGTCTACACACTTCAGGATGCATACTACAGGGCACGTTTTGGAGTTACACAGTAACTTGCCTTCCCGTTTTTGGCAGTTTTATGTGTTTGTATACATCTAGTCTGAATATATAAACTGTGATTGATAAGCTTGTCTTGACTTGCTTAAAGTCAAAAGATGGCACAAGTTTTCACAAATACTGGTCCAAAAAACATGCATACACTTTTAGCTTGGGAAAATTTTATGTTAACAGTAATACTTTTTGCTCTGTTAATTTTTCTCGGTTTTCTATTTTTAATAGCAAAACCTCAAACATCCATGTAGGTGTTTGTGTGGCAGTTTCTTGTCATAGTTATCTAAAATCACTTGTAATCTTTGTTTTCTGCATAGGCTAAATGTTTGAAAAATTAATGGGATATAGAAGAATAGAGTGGGTTATTTTCTAAATATTTATGTTACAAACCCCCACCCTTAACCTGAGTACTGTCATTGCCAACTGTTGATAGCTTAGCTGGAACTTAATAGTCCTTCATTGAAGGAACTTCTTGAGCCACTGTGGACAAACCAGGTGTTTAATTGTAGAACAGTATCATACACACCCAATAATTTTTAGCAGTTTTAAATGCCATGCTTATTCTCATGGCTAAAACACGGAGTAGAATTGGAAAAAAAGGTCTTAATAAGCAGATTTGAAGGAATTAGTGTTTCTGAGGTGTTTTTGTAATTGTATGCCACACTGAAAAACATTACTTACTGTATTTCATTATCCTGTCCCTTCATTACATCTCTTCCACACAGGACATATATGGCACTTTAAGAACTCTTTTGAGGGATCCTCTTTTGATATTGGAGACATCTCCCTCGCGCTATATTCTGCCTTGTTTTCTTACTCTGGTTGGGATACACTCAATTATGTAACAGAAGAAATCAAAAACCCAGAAAGGTAAATGATCTGAGCTTTCTAAATGTGGATATTTCCCAAATTGCTGGGTTTGTGGATGTTATTCACTAATAAATTCTGAGCTTACACAGAAATGAGTAGAACTGCTCTACTGGTGAGGCTGTGTACAGCCACTAGCAAAGATTTACTAACCTCCATTAAAAATGAAAAAGAGAGGAAAACATAAGAATAAGTCTAGATGATTGCAGGATGCTGTATTCAGTGCTAGGTAAGCTTTCAGTTCAAGATGTTGTTACTATTTATTATAATAGGTGTCAGTGTTGCAGTGGAACAGGTACCTAAGTGTTGTCTGTGTTTACCTGTGCAGTCATTCTGATTTCATATTTAAGAATGTTAATCTTTTCCATGAATTCATGCTCTAAAAGTGTGACTGGCTAATCTTGATCAGTTGCGAGTCTGTAAGCAGACACCTTTATGTTAGAATAGAATCCCCTTTGATAATTTTTATACCCTATTATGAGCAACAGCTCAGATTGCTACAGCTGAATAATAAAAAATGAATGAGATTTTTTTTTTTTAATTCTCCTAACTGATTTTGACTTTTGCAGTTTATTTTCTTCTATGTTGGATGTTGAGTTTTATGCTGAGCATTTATCTAACCAGGAAAGTTATCTATTAAAAAGATAAAATAGTAGATAAGTATTTTAACTCTAAAACTAGCTATTTTTAGTCAGATTGAATTCCAGATTGACAGTTTGTTTCTTCAAAATCTCTTTTAAAGATTTGATAAACATATTCAGAAGACATACATTTTGTATTTTCATCAGTCATTTGCTCCTTCAAATTGTGTTTTTTTTCTGCTAAAAACTCCTTTTTTTGAGTACTGTTGCAATGCCTTTTCTTCTTTTTAAAGTTAGTGTGTTGTTCTCTGTTAGCAGTTTGATAGCTCTTCTATCAGATGTATTGTTTTGAAAAACAATTTTTCTCACAGGATATTTAGCTGATGAAAATTTCTTCATAGTCATTTGCTCTAGATAGGCATCAATGCCTAATACAAGCTTCATTCTTGGTAGAATGGTAGCTGGTAAAGTGAACTTCGTATTTCTGCTTTCTGCCTTGACAGTTCTTGGGAATAATGAGGTATTCCAGACTTCTTCAAAATTACTACAAGAATTACATACTTTTCATGTTCACTTTATTGGTAGTGCCTTCATGCTTGTCCACCCAAAAGTTGCAATCCACAAATTACATTTGACATAGTCCCTTGGCTTTAATTTTGGGTGATGCAAAGTCCTTAAAATGCTATGTCAGATTTTGGTTACATTGTGTAATATTTCTGAATTAAATTCAGAGTTTTCTGCTTCTGTTTTTTCTCTGTGCTGGGATTCATAGGTCTCTGACTATGGGTGTGCAACCTCGAAGAAGTGTCAGAACTCCCAGTTACTAATTTACTGATTTATATGGAGGATTGTGGGGTATGTTTGTTTTTCTGCTTCCATGGCAGCAGACAGACACAGCTGGACTTCTGAGCGTCAGGAAGTTTTTGAGGAAACTTTCAATGTTTTAGTCTGGCTTATTATTTTTATGCTTTGGGGTTTTGTTGTTTGGAGGTTTTTTTGTTGTTGTTCTTATTGAAAACAACATTCATGGCAAATGCATATCAATGTCACCCTGCTCTGTTTGATTTCAAGCTGGGCAAATGTGAGAGTAACACTCTCAGTTCTGCTTCCCCTTTTGAAACATTTGAATATTCCTGTGAGGTCTGAGGAAAGAATCAGGCTGAGAAAAACCGAAGCCTAACATTAAAAATCTGTTTCTGCTCTGTAGTTTCTTTCTGTGGAGCTGCACACTCAGGACTCTGAGTTTATCTCACAGTTAAGTCTTATCTGCTTACATCTAAAGGTTAGCACTGTTTTCCTGTTACTCTTGACTTTTTTTGTGCAGCTTTCTAGACATGGGTTTGCTAGTAAGATACACCACACGCTGGGGCTCACAGCTGTTCAGCAGTTTTAGATCTGCATCTCTCTTGTGCAGCTCAGTTAGTTTGTTCTCTGCAGTGGTGAGTGCAGATGACAACAGGGGTTTGGTTTAATAGATCTCCCTGCACCAGTTCTAGGAGTAGGTTCTGGAAGGACAGCCCCATTCCCCAGGGAGAAGGAGTGCAGTGACTCAGCTCTGCCTCTTTGGGTTCTAGTTGTGGTAATTAACACAGACGGTAGGAAATCATTTAAAGCACGTAAGTTTGAAGGCTGTTATTACAGATCTGGAAACCTTGAAGAGTATTTGAAGAGCAATTGCATAGAATCCCCTTTTACACATAATTTAGGTTATAAGTTACTATAAAAATCAGATTTTTTTTCCAATCTTCTATATTAGAATTTCCAGTTATAAAAGAAACCAAACTCTGGTTCCAGAGATACCTTTTATTGAAATCTTTATTCTGGCTTCATAACTTTTCTGTCTATTGTAAAGGATACAAATAAATAATCTGTTACTACTAATGGAATTTTTTTTTTCTGCAGTTGTGGGTTTTGGAGTTTTGTTTTTTTTGTCTTACAGGAACTTGCCCCTGGCTATTGCAGTGTCTATGCCAATTGTGACAGTTATCTATATTATGACCAATATAGCTTACTATACAGTGCTGGATGCTCAAGCTGTTCTCACTAGTGATGCTGTGGCAGTGGTAAGTTGACCAAGTGTTATGAGTGTTTGAGATTGCTTATAAAATCATTGGTAAGGGTATGAGCAAAAACCAGATTCAATGTTAAGCGACAGCACAACAAAGCTCGTTGGCACGATCCACTCTACTACTTATAGGACAGTTAAGGCACACCAAGGAGAAGTAAGCAACAACAAAACCAAATACAATCCAGGCAATCAAAACAGAGATGAACTGAGAGCTGTCTAGGTGTATATCTGTGTGTGTGTGTGTGTGTGTGTGAGTGACAAAAGGATAGTGAGAACAAGGACAAAAAGGAGTGCAGCCTAAAAGCTTAACAACACTCAGACATAACAGTGTTTTAACTTATGTCTTAAGCTTAAGTTGTAGCTTAACGTTAACAATTTAACAAATGGATAACACTTAGCAGCACTTAGCCTAACTTATGACTTCTAAGTCGAATTTAGCAACTTAACAAAAGAACAACACTTAGTAGCATTTAACTTAGCTTATAACTATAACTTAACCTTACTTACAGGCCTAACTTACTGAGATACCTAAGGCACTTAAACATCTAAGAAAGCAGCATTTCTCCCAGGTTTGCTATAGCCTAGATGCACGTTTATGTGCCCAGACAGAACGAGTCAGTGCAAACAAGGTACCTGTGAAATTCCCCTCCGAGGTCAGTGAAATACTCACTTTGGATGCCTTTGCATCTCCCCGGTGGGTGAAGGGTCGGGCCTCGAGGGGTGAGGTATCAGCCCAGGACTCGTTGTTCAGTGATCCTCCAGGCAGAGCAAACGTGAGAGTTCACTGGCTCTGGGAGGCCCTGCTCAGAGGGAGGTGCTGGTCTCAGTCTGCTGCTGTTCCAGGAGAGCTCCAAGGATCTCCTTTTGGACTGCTCTTTGTAGGCTCACAGGAGACTGGGCTTTAGTCATAACACTCTTTGGGTCGGCACTTCCCTTAAAGTGTGACAACAGGAATGTTGTGCCGTTCTGGCAAGAAAAATATTTTCCAAGGCTGTTCATAAGGAGAACAGGAGCTCGTTAGACAACAGCAGTTCCTGGGAGCAGGTTGTGTTTCTGATAAGCTCGGGAAGAGCTGAGCCCAGGTGGTGTTTTTCAAGGCTGAGGCCTCGTGAGCATTCTCAGGTCACAGTGCCTCCCGGAAAGGAGGAGGGGGGAATGCACCACCACCACAAGTAGCATTTTGCTACATTATTAACTTTGCACCTTCTAGGGATGCACTTCATTTTAAGGGATGAAACAGGAAAAATCCCTAGTTTATTTTAATACTTAACTAAATACAGGAGGACAGAACAACTCATCATAAATATTTTAATCTCAAGTAGGAAAGAAGTTAATGAAATCATGTCTAATAATAATAATAATAATATATTACCAGATCTATTAAAATGAGCACAGATGCATCTTGTTACTGTACTTTGCAAAGTCACTAATTAGACTTGTGCACTTTGAGCTAATTGTAAATTAAGACTCATTAGTACGTGATTGTGTTTGTGTTCCTTTGTGCTGCAGTATTCCAAACATGGAGCAGGGTTACTCTGAGCTTGTGGTTGGTGCAAAGCTTATCTGTAAGTAGATGTGTGGCAGCTCAGCCATGACAAAGTTTGGCTTTGTATCTCCTCTTCAATAATTTATACCACTGTCTTCCCAAAACTGTATTCATTCCAAAACCTTTAAAATTTTGAAAGTCATTATTTTTGTATATGGAAGGAAGTTTGAAGCCAGTTAAGATGTATAAGCTTCTTAAAGTAAAAGCTGGTAGAAACATGTTCTGTACTTAAGCTAATCATGAAACAAAAGTAAAGGGTTGGGTGTTTCTTTTGCCCTGTAACTAGAGAATTAATTGGATAGTTCTGGGTACTATATACTTTAAAGTTGAGACTTGGGAAAATTTAATCTTCTTTTTGGCTATTTAAATTGGAGAAAAAGAAATAATACCTTGCCTCCCTTTTAGATTCCCAATTGGCTCCTGAAATATAAGTAGTTAGTGCACAGAGAGTTTTAAATACATAAGAGTGAAGGAAGTATTTTCTCTGTTCCCACAGAGGATTACTGGGATTAAAAACTAGCTTAGTAAACCAGGAAACTCTTGTTTCGGATATATGGGCAGATGCTTCTGCAAAAGCACTGACTTGACTTTATTTCAGACTTCCAAAATATTTGTATTTAGTGTAAGATTTCAAAATAGTTTATGGTAAATGTGGGCTGTAACTTGTTATTTTAAATGTAATTATACAAATGTTTATTTCAAAATGTATTGAAAGTAAATAATAATTCTTTATCTCTTTTTAGCAGGAATATGCAAATAAAAAATTGTCATGAAATATATTGGGAAAAACTTCCTAAAACACTTCAGAATGAGACAAAACAAGGATAGAAAATATTAGGTTTTGAATAAACACATGCTAAGGGGTAATTTATTTCTCTTGTAGGCTGTAGTATCCCATATAAAGTACCTTCCAGTGACTGATAATGGAATTATTAATACTTGTCTGTAGTTACTTAATCCAGACAAATCCAAAAGCCAATACACAGTCCACTGTCTGTCCTGATTTCTGTAAAGCAACACAGGTTTTTCCCTAACAAAATTTGGAAAATACACTGCTGTGACAGCAATTAAACTTTCCAATCCAGCCTTTCCCCTAAAAGCATTCTGAGCCTGCTCTACTGCTCCTGCCCCTTGTCCTCACAGAGGTTTATACAGCTGGATGGTGAATGGGATCAGGAAAAGTGACCCACCGTGGGAGACTGGGGCAGGGATTCCCTGGGGGCCTGCCCAATCCATGTTCCTGAACACAGCAAGTGACAGCATTGCAGCAGCAATTGGTGGCCACATAAAGGAGGGCTGATGAATGCCTGAACCTTACTGCACATGTGAAACTCAGGCCTAAATTTTTATGATTTTATATACATTTCATTTAGTTCTTTGAGATTGGTTTTTTACCAAGAGTATATATTTACCTTTGAGTCCATGTATACATTTATGTATATGTACGTGCTGTGCAACTTTACATGAAATTGTAATACTCAGAACTGGACAGATCAGGTTTTCCTCTCTGCTATAGGATGTATCTGAACATGGAGGAGAAAAAAGGAAGACTTAAAAATGATATAAAGTCCTTAGTTAATCTAATTGCATGCAGAGATACTGAGTGACCTGGAAAAGAATGAAAAAATATGTTCGTGATTCCAAAGTTGTTTTAGGTGTTTTACTTGCTGGGCTAATTTTAATGGAACTTAAAGAATGTAATAGATTTTTGGAAATCTAAACATTTAATTTTTTACTGTATCTCAGGTTTGTCAAATACCTGAATTTAAAAGCCAAACTAATGTTCTGTCTAAAGGCATTTTTGCTGAGATGTCTCATCAGCTGGCAAACAATGCTCTTCTGATTGCTACCTACTTCCACCCCTTTTAGAATGATTAGGTGAAAGTGCAGCTGAAGTTTAATGCTTAAAACATGGGCTATTGAAGATTCCTTCTCACTGATATGAACAATTGCCCCGTTTTATGAAACTGACTTTAAACTTGATCTACGAAGACAGTAGCAAATTGTGTGGGCCTCTGGAAGGATGTCTGTAGAATGGAGGGGTTGACACTGAGGACGTGACACGTGCAGGACATGTGCTTTACTCTGTGAGGTTGGGTTGCAGAAGGCGAGTGCAGCACGTGTGCTCTTGTGGTTCATCTTCTAATTTAGCCTGTTCCTTTTAGTGCTGAAGCTAAGCAATGTGAATCAAAAAGCAGTAAGTGGCAGTAATTTGGAGAATTGCTTCAAAAGTGCACTTGCAGTTCAAATCCAAATACTTAATTCGGGGGGAGGGGGGAAGAGCTAATGGCTGTATTTAAAAACCCTCCTATAATACAAAAATGTAAAAATCTTTATAGTGAAATTTCTCTGGGTGGTGGAAGAGAGTTTTATCCTCAATGGAATCTTTAAGAAGACTTAGGGCATTGTATTCTGGGATGAATGAAGAAAGGAGGTGATAATTAAGCTATTCAAAAAAATTAATCTGATGAAAATGAGCCACTTTCATCTGCTCACATATTGTACACATGATACAAGACACAGATTACTTACTGCCCTTTATGTAGTTGGTGACAGTTGGTGTAGGGTGAAAATTATGTTAATGAGTTCTTGAAGAAGCATGGTAGGAATATTGCTGCATTTTGCTTGATTTGGTGTTATCAAGCAGCAGTTACATTTAATCTTCCTTGTTGCTATTTTGGGAGGGAATGGAGTAGCTTTCTGCTGTTCTTTTCAGTGAAGAGGCTTTGAGCTGTAAAGGGGTGGGGTGAAGCTATTTCCGGCTTCGGAGTGAGCTAAAAGTTCTGAGTAAAAGAAGTATGAGTGTATCTTTCCACAGCATCTAGTGTAGTGTTTTTCTTGGTGGCTGTGAGGCAAAAGAAATCATACCAAGGGATTATATGGGGAAAAAAATGCTAAAATGTCTTCCTTTTACTTTCAATTGGCTTCATCGTGGTATAGTCCCAGTGTTTGGGCTAAGAAACTGAAGTTTTAAAGCTTTTTTGTCAAAGAAATTTAAGTGATACAGGAACAGCTAGCTTAAAAGTTCTGCAAATGCTCTTCAGATGATTGCTGATCATCTCAAATCACTCAGTTTTTCAATGATTCCTGTCAGTTTCACAGCTGAATTGTTTTACCTCCTTATGCAAACCATCACAATCTTTGCTGTTAAGTGTTATGCATATGAAAGTTACTCCGGAGCACAAAAACAAATAAAGAGGAGCAAACATTTTATCCTGCCTGTCACTGAACAACTTTTTTTTTTGTTGTTCGAGATTATAATTGTGCTTTTTGTTTGTGAAGGTGGCAGCAGGCTCCACAAGCACTTTCTGGGCTAACAGGAAACATACTGGCTGCCAGTGCACAGCTTGCTACCTGCTTTCTGTTTGGCCATGTCTGTGGGTTTTAATTGAGTTCATACAATAGCTGATATTTGACAGCTTGCTTCTTTTACTTGGAAGAGCTAAAAGTGGTTGAAACAAAGAGTTGGTTGTGCTGCATAGCCAGCTGTCATCTTTCTCAGAGCTGTACAACTTTGTCAGTAAGATGGGGATAAAGAGGATGAGTTCAACTGCATCTTTGAATATCATCTCGTGAGTCCAGCGTAGATCAATTAATTAACCCTGGTGCTCTCGTATTCTAGAGCAGGCTTGCTTTGCTTTGCCATGCTCCCTCAATGAGCTGGAAAGTGGGGGGCTATGTGTTTTAGCTGTTTCATTCTTCTTTGGTGTATAGTTTAATAAATGTTGAGTCACTTTTTGTAACTGAATTCAGGCTGAATTTTTTAACTTCTTAGACCTTTTGGATATTACTTCTCTTCTGTCATTGGCTTCTTTTCTGAAGAGGAAAATCTGCTTGTCCTTAACCATCAGTGTCATGTTCCTCTCCTTTGCTTGCACTGGCACTTCCCAGTAAGGTTTCTTTGGATGAAGTGCACATTCCATACCTTACAGCTGAAGAATTCTTCATTAGGGGCAGGCAGTTGCTTTTAGAGGGAGAGCTGTGTAGCAAATTATTTGCCTTCTTTCTTGGAGCTAGCTGTAATTTTCTGCCAGTGCAGCACTCCCAATGCTAGTTCCGTGGAAGTTCTCTGGCTTTGGAGTCCAAGCTGAAAAGCTGAGCTGAACTTGAAAGAGTGCTACATCATATTTTCAATATGAGATAGGTGAGAGACTTGGAAAACACTGAACTCTTGTTCTACAGCTAGCTATTAGAGTTGCTAAGAACAGGATAAACACCTGAGAAGGTTTAGATCAAATATCTTCAGCACTTCCATGAAAATATAAATGGAACTGTTTTACTGTTGGAGCTGACATCAGAAATTTTACTGTGTACAGAAGCAACATCTTACATGCAAGTAGAAATGCAATATATTAATGCAGCAGAGTAGTGCTGGTTCTCTTACCATAAGATTATATTCAGTGACCTAAAAACGAAGTGGGAATTCTATGCTGGACTTTGCACTGCACCGGTACCTTTTTCTCCCAGTTAAGGTGTTGTCAGTAATACAGAGAGAGAATCATGTCTGTTTGAGTAGAATTGATGAACAGCATGGTAACTGAAACAAGAGTTAGAGGAAACTAACATGTAAATTTTCTTTTTCACCTTTACAGTTTTCTGGGTTTGGTTGAGGTGCACTCTTTCTTTCTTTAATATATGTGACATTAAATCTAATTTGGTCAATGGGGAGAGATGTCATACAGTATTCTGACAATGTAATCTATGGCAGTGGGAGAAAACTTCTGCTCAGGGTCTTTTTTTGCATGTGCAGCTTCCTGATTGCCATAAATCAGAGCTTGTTTCTGTTAACAAATAGCACCTTAGAGACCTCAGAAGCTCAAAATTAAGAAAACACACTGTAGTTCTGACTGCCAGATCTTCCTGTAATGTGTGAATGTATTTATACTTTGCCTCAAGAGAAATGTCAAAGCAGAATTAATTGTGTTTCCAAAACTCTAGTCAGACTGCTCATATGTACATATATATTAATCCCCTTACTGCTCTGTATGATTTTCAGGGTAAGAATGTTACAGAACTGAGCCTGGAAAAGCTCCTGGGCAACAGGATCTTGAAAAGAGTTACATGAAGAGGCTCTGTAGATGCCTTTTAAACTCTCCTAATAGAAACACATCATAATCTTTGGGTATTTGTTTATATAAGTTTCTTATTCATGTTAGGCTACATTCTCTTTGCATTTATCCATCCAATCAATACTGTTTGGTGCTTTGCCAGCCCAGCATGTGCTTGTAGCTCCATACGCTCGCAGTGTAGTCTGACATTTCTTGTGTGCCTCTAAGTGCACTTCTTGTGTGCAGCTAAGTGTGATGAAACAGTTCTCATCTTGTGATTTCTAACATGAATGTGGGCCTTGCTGCTCATCTGTGTGCCTGAATTACTGAGTGTGAGGTAGTATTCTGTGTATTTTGTTGTGGCAGCTCTTGATGTGGGGGATTTCTGCTGCTTTTAGTTCTTCCTGTTTGTATAGAACTGTTGTTTGGACCTTTAAAAGGACAAAAAAGTGTTCTTGCAAACCATTCACAAGTTTCCAGCTGATGATCACAAGATCAAACTAACCCAAGACAGAAATAAAATTTAATCAGTCATTCATGCCTTGAAACAAAGCTGTAATTCAGTTTTTGACCGTTCTTCTGGGAGTAATGTAACGTTTTAGTCATGATGCAGTAAGGGCAGTTCAGCTGAGAAGTGCATGGCTGGAAGCCTCTTCCTTCAGTATTATTCCCTGATGATGGTTTGAAAAAAAAAAAAATTAAACTAAGGGGAACAATTCCAGGTGCATGTCCTACAGTGTGCATGTATCTATGTATACCTTACATACCCAGTGGATGGGAGGGCATAAAAGAACTTTATCTGTAATTGCAAGTGTTACATCAGCAATTCTCTGAATTCTCGGTTTCCCAGCTGTTAGAAGCAGTTATAATTCAAGTCTGGACTACAGGACTTGTCAGACTATAGCAGAGATGACAATTTAATCTCTTAATCCTTCTTGCTCTTTAGACTTTCTCAGAAGAATCCTGAGATGATATCCATCCCCATAGTGGTGGCTTTCTCCTGTTATGGTGGACTAAATGTTTCTGCTTATAGCTGCCTCCAGGTAGGCTCCTCTGTCATCCTCCACATACCTTTGTGAATGCTCCATTCTTTCCTCCATTGCCAGCTCATTTGTTTTTATAAATGCACTTGACAACTCCCAGAAGTAGTGGTAGTTAAAGTGGAATTGGTGAGGACCTCAGCTCAGAGCCCAGGTCTGGCTCATTTGTGAAAGATCCATTATTGTACAATTGTGGTTTTAGCAGAAAGCAGCCACTAACTCTTCTCCTTTTCCCTCCCCCCTTCCCTTCTTGGTGCAATGCACACAGTGTGTGTGCTTGATTACTTGATTTTGTGTTGTGCTTTTCTCTGCCCTGCCTTCTTAGGCAAAATAATCCTCTGATACGCACGCAGTGAATGTTTATTGTGGCCGCCTTTACTTACACTTCAGTAACTCTTTCAGCAGGAAACACTGTGGAGATCTTTGGGTTTGTCTTTGTTCACAAGAGACTATAGCTGAGCTGTAGAGAAGACGTTTCTTGGCATCTGTTGAAAGGAGAGTGTTGAAAGATTTATAAATTTGTACCCAAGTGTCTGAGCAGTAGTAATGAACTTGGCTGATTTTTGTTATAAATGAGGGTGAAACCCTGTCAGATAACACCTGCCTAAAGGCAGGTGGGTCTTTATGTGTCATGTTAAGCTGGTCAATATCAATAGAAAGATGAGCCAAACTTCAGGTACCTTTCAACTTCGTTTTGCTGAAAAATCGTTTTGCAGGCAGATCCACTTGGCAAACCAAGCTGAACTTTCTTTATGTTTCTCAATTAAAATAGTCTTTTGCATTACCTCACCTCAAGTTTAGCTCTTGATGTTTCTCCACCCTTTTCTCTGTCAGGAACCCCAACTACAGCATTAGAAAGTACATTGGAAATGACAGTGTTTGGTAGAGGTTGTCACTACATTACTCTCTCTTTTGAAGAGTCTGACTTGTACAGATTTAGGGAAGTTACGTGTTTAGGCTTTGAACTGGATCAACAGTTGATGTAGAACATAGCCTGCATCCAGAATGCATTGAATCTGTAGCATTTAGATCTGTATATAATGTGTGGTTTTTACTGCTCATAGGAATGATTGTTGTTTTCCAAGATGAGTGAAACAGCATTAGCATATCTTAGAAAAATTGGATATAGATTACAGGATGGAAATAGCCTTTGAGTTAGTCCTGCACCTGTCATTCACACTGGCCCGTTACCAAATGTTTCAAAGGAAATGGAAAATGCATGCAAAGAACATCTTTGGGGGGAAAAATCTCTCCAAATGATTTATTAGCTAATTTGCGTCCTTCAGCATAAGATTATGTTCATAGGTTTTCTCTCTCTTCTTTAGCTTCAGCTGTTAATATTACTTACCTAAATGCTTATCCTTTAGGCAATTTTACTTAACATCTTAATTCTCTAACATCTTGTTCTGTATCTTAACTTTATGTATTAAAACAAAAAATCCTCCAGGAGTTTTGTGTCCAGTAATTTCCTTTGCTGTTTGGCTTCAGAAATCAGCAGTTCAGGTCCAAATATTCCTTTAAAATATTACAACAATTGCTTATTAGAATTTTCATCTTGTCCTCATTCTTGTTCTGGAGGAGTTGTCTTAATTCATTGACTGGATCATAATAAATTATATTCTGCTTCAGGAGATTGGGTTTCTCAGAGCTGCATTTAGATGCAATAAGGATCTGAGAGAAGCACTTTGGGTTCTAGGAATTATTTATTCTTGAGCAGCAGCAATCTTGTGTATACAATAATGTAAATCATTAGTTGCAGTTTCAGTTGGCTGAGAATGCAATCCATGGTAATCCATGGTGTACAGACCACATTTCTTATGGCATGGTCTTCTGCTAAATTGATGTTCTGATTTCAGCCTGAAATAGAATACATCCACTGACTAGTTCTTTTATACTTTTCTCATGTTATTTTTTATAATATCTGTAGGAATCTGTGTGAATTTTTCTAGCCCTGTGTTGAAGCTCCATTTTGAAGGAAGCCATGCTAAAAAAGGATAAACTAAAAGAGCTCAGGAAGAGAGGTGCCTTTCTGAGAACCAGGGTGACACAGCTGATGCACTGACTTTGAGCCTTTAGGCAAGGTTCCATTGAAGTGATTATGTGGTTTTGCATTGTCCTTTAGCAGCAGGAAATCCTGTCTTCCTTTGAGGCTCAACTGAATTACACAAAAGGATGGAATACATTCTGCTTTTTAGTGTTAATGATGGTACACAGCAGAGTTGGATTCTGTGGTGTAACCTGGATAATGTGCTGGACAAAGCACTTTTTCAATGCAGACAGAGAACAGGAAACTATAGCTGGCCATGCTTTGGTTTATGGCAGTGAATTTCTCAGCATCTTATGGTTTAAAGATTGACATTATATACCTGACTTTGTCTCATGAAAACCCAACACTCATGTAACAAAAAATAACCCCAAACCAACTATATTAAGTCTTTTAGTCTTTTTTGACGTGCAAGAACATTAAGAAAACAGATCATAATGCACTGCTATTGATAATCTGGTTCCTGGAGTAATCAAAATTTGATCACTTAAATTGAGGTAACTTCATACGGTACAGATAAAGTCCAGTTCTGAATGTTAATCACCTTTGATTGAGCTCCTTAGCTCATAAATGTTATGATGAAGACCAGTGCTTTCAAGGGGAGGTCAAGGGCAAGGTGTTTAAAAATACTAAAATACTAAAAACTGAAGAAAATTTTTATAATTGACAAACCTGCACAAAGCTGAATTACTATATATGCTTTTTATGTCTGAGGATCTTGATAAAGCAAGAGAGAGATAAGAAAGTGGTTTAGAGAAGGGTTCATAAAAAGGTTTAGATTACTGCTACTTGCTAAGGTGTAAAATGTTCAAGTCTTTGGTGTTTGTTTGAATACAAGTTATACATGAGTATGTGCCTTTGTTTCCGTAACAGTGACTTCTTGCTGTCTAGTGTAGACATGATTCCTCTGCTACCATGACTGTTAGTTTGCTTCTGTAAAAGAAATCGTGGATTTAGTTACCTGTAAGTAGAATTGGGATGGGTAGGAAGGCTTCCACCAATGTCTTCTTAACACAGCATGAGGGGATTTCTGCCTAACTTTGCACTAAAGCTAACGTCCAGATATGTACAATGCTCACACCAAGAGGGGAGTTAGAACACCTATCAGTCTGCATGAATTAAATGTCTTCATTTTTCAAATGTGTTGTCTGATATTCTAAGCCTCTCTCCCTTTTTTCTCCATCCAGGAGGCTGAGCAGAATAGACCAGGACAGTATATTGCAAATTATTACTCATTTCTGTTTTAGATTCAAGATTGCTGGCCATCAGTGGCTCTTACCACTTGCTGTGAAACTTTGATGCTCCTGACTTCTTGGTTTCAGAGCTCTACCATGGACAGTCACCACAGTTGCTTGCAGTATTGTCTAGCAACATAAACAGTTGAGCCAGTGATAAGATCACTTGCTTTGTCATTTGCCAAGTTGTGAGAGTAGAGCCCAGAGGCCCGGCCAGTGGAGCTAAAGGAAAAGATGATGTTGCTTAGGAAACTGCAAAAGAAGGAAAATAAAATAGATTCCTAGAATAGTATCTCTAAACAGTAAGTGTGATGTTGGCTGTGGTTATCCTCTGCAATATGGCATTTCTCTGGTTAGGTAATATTTCTAGTAATCCAAAGAATGTTCACTTGAGTTCTGTAGGTCAGTTAGATAATAAAATATATTAGGATTGGTAAGGAAATTCTCAAAACATTTTGTTTCTCTTTGTGAGCATTATTTTTGTGAGCAGAAGATATGACTTGAGATGCTTGGCTAAAGTTTGTGCTTATTTAGAATCCATAAATAAATAAGAAAGCTATGTGATTCTTTGTGCTGGATTATAACTGTCCTTACTATATTACAACTTCTCCATACAAACATATTACAAAAGCTCTGATGTCACTGTTTTACGTATTCTCTTTTGCAGATATTTTCATGTTTCCTTTTCTTTTCCCCTTCATCAGACATTTGCTGACCAGGTATTTGGTATCTTCAGCTGGACAATTCCCATTGCTGTAGCCTTTTCTTGTTTTGGTGGACTTAATGCTTCAATTCTAGCATCATCAAGGTAGTGCATATCTCTTTCAGTTTGACAAATGTCCATAAGTCTTTTTACATGTTTCTGTTATGCTGATCTATTATGAGAGTGCCAAAAATACTTTTAAAATGAAACCTATAATGAATAGCCACAATAAAACAACAGATCTAAATAAACCTCTGTGTGTATATATACACCCTTAACACTGCCTTATTTCCCCAAACCATTCCTGACTGTATGCAGTGCATAATTAAAGTTCAAATTAATTTTGTCTATGTGGTGAGTCCTCAGGCCTTCTGATTATTGGCATTACTTTCCATTTTACTTGATAGAATAATTCTAGCAAGTTTTTGTTTTCAAATATATTTACCTAAAACTTACTGACCTTTTAAAATCAGTATTTTAAAACTTTGTACTTGGAAAAACCCTAAATAACTTGATACTGCTAAGAAGCCGCAATCAGAAAGCTTAGGATACAGTGTGGAACCTTTTCTTTGAGCACTGATTGTGGATGTAACTAGCAAAAGTTTTAAATAGATATATTCAGACATTTTAAGATTCTTCCTGTCCATTGAATGAATTTGCAATGCCTCTGTATTGAGAAGAAATATGATCATTTGGTGAAGCTGTTCAATATAGAACAGTTGGTAATAAAATTACGTGTGTTTGTTTTTTGAGCATGTAGTTGAGCGCCATCATTTTAGGGCCCTGGCAGTCTCTTCTGATTGGCATTGAAAACTATTTTTCCCTGAGCTGGAATGTTTTCAGTGCTAGCTTTTAGAATTTTGTGAAGCAATAGAGATTTGTTTCAGGTACTGTAGATGTTGTCTATTTTGCCTGCAATATGATTTTTTAAAAAATGGGTGTTAACAGCTTGTCTGTAAAAGCTTATATATCTTTCAATGGTTGTTGTACAGTACATTTTTAGAAGAAGGGTTGAATCCAGGTTCCAGTTTAAAGGGTGGAAATTCAGTGGTGTAAATATTTCTTTTGACTGGTGTTATTCTTTGATTTTTTTGTAATATATTCTCTCTTGCTTGTGGTCTCAATATGTGTTTTCTTACTGCTTTTTTTCAGGTTATTTTTTGTAGGATCTCGGGAAGGTCACCTTCCTGATCTGCTGTCTATGATCCACATGAAGAGGTTCACACCTGTGCCAGCACTGCTCTTCAATGCAAGTTGTTATTGCTTTTCTTTTCAACTGATTACATGGGACACACAGCACAGCTTCCCTCAAAATGGAGCTTCAACACAGGGCTAGAAAAATGTACACAAATATATATGTATAAAAAATAACATGAGAAAAGTATAAAAGAAGTAATCCATGTACGTATTCTATTTCATGCTGAAATCAGAACATCAATTTAAGCAGAAGATATGGCATAAGAAATGTGTTCTGTACGCCATGGATTACCATGGATTGCATTTTCAGCCAATTGGAACTGTTAACTAATAATTGACATATTGTATATAAAAGATTTCTGCCGCTCAAGAATAAATAATTCCTAGAACCCAAAGTGCTTCTCTCAGATCCTTATTGCATCTAAATGCAGCTCTGAGAAACGCAGTCCCCTGAAGCAGAATGTAATTTATTTTGATACAGTCAGTGAATTAAGACAGTTTTTTCGGAACAAGAATATGAATTATTTAAAGGAAAACTTTAAAAAATTCACAAGAGACAACTTAAAATATACTGTCATCAAGGTGGTTGCTGAGAGGGCAATTTTTTGAGGCATAACGAAGGAGTATAAGGTGTTACTTACAGGCAAAAAGCAGCATAAACAATAAGTTTCAAACTCTTGGGTTTAGATTCTCACTCCTGTTTTTTTCTGACAGTGTTTTATGACCCTTATTTACCTGGCTGTGGAAGATGTCTTCCAGCTTATTAATTACTTCAGCTTCAGTTACTGGTTTTTTGTTGGTCTGTCTATTGCTGGGCAGTTATATCTACGTTGGAAAGAACCAGATCGGCCCCGACCTCTTAAGGTAATACTTGTTACACAATTGTTTAAAATCCCTGCCTCCACATAATATAAAAGTACCATCTGAAATCTGGACTATACATGTTAAGTCTAAAGGTTGCAAACTGATCAGGACATAAAGCATGGTTTCCATTTGATGTTGTACCATGAAAGGTAAGAATAAGTGGTTGTTGTATCAGTATAGTCTATTATTATATGCTAGTTCAATCAGTGTCCCTCCTGTCTGCCCACTGGGGAATGTCTCAATAGCCTAACATAGTAGTTAGCCTTTTATCTAGCAGCAGAAATCTCTGACTGGGAATGCTCAAGTTAAGTAACCCTGTTTGTGGGCCACATTTAGCTCCGATGATACCTGATCCTCTAATAACCTTCTCATACTTTAACTTGATACTCGACTCAAAAAAGTCAGTAATACTTGTTTCCCAAGTTTTACTGGTTTTGTCTAAAAACACTTAATGCCACAATGCACTTTGTTTCAGCACAGCAGATTTACCATACTTGATTACTTTGGCAATTTTTACCAACAGTTTTGTTAAGAATAATTCTGCAATTTCCTTATGGTCGTAAACAGCCAGATATATGAGAGGACGAGCAGATAATTTCACAAAGTGGGTTTCAGAGAGAAAAGTCTGTATCATAATGTATGTAACTAGACAATGAATATTTCGTTAACATTGTGTTCTGTTTTTTCTGTCTGCAGCTGAGTCTGGCTTTCCCAATAATATTCTGTATATGCACAGTATTTCTGGTGGTAGTGCCACTCTATAGTGACTTTGTAAATTCAGTGATTGGAATTGCCATTGCTTTATCTGGAATTCCATTCTTTTTCTTGGGAGTCTATTTACCTGCATCGAGGAGACCTCAATTTATTAACAAGCTTATAGGTAAGTTTCTTTGTTAGCTGGAGACGTTGTTAGGAAAGAGGAAAAGTAAATCGGTGACTCTCGGTCTGTTGATGAAAGGGTTATGCTGGGCTGACCCCAGCCAAGTACAAAGGGAGCCGCAGGCTCACCAGCACCCCCAGCAGCATGAGGGACAGAATATGAAGAAAAAAGGTGGGAAGACCTGTTGGTCAAGTCAAAGGCAGTTCAGTAAGTGAAGAGGGGAAAAAACCCTGCTGCTGCAAGAGCAATCAATCACTGACACATCCCACAAGCAGTCCAGGCTCCAAGCAACAGCTGTATGGGAAGACACTCCCATAGGCAAACACTTCTTGCTCAACCCGTTTCTATTGCTGAGCATGACATCAGATAGCATGAAATAGCCCTTTGCATAGTTTGGGTGGGCTGTTCTGGCCATCTTCCTGCCAAACTTCCTGCTCTTCCCCTTCCTATTGGCTGCAGGAAGAGCAGAGTAAGAGGAAAGACAAGAAGCCTTGATACTGTGCAAATGCTGTTCAGCAATAGCCAAAACATCAGAAAAAAGTCTTTATTTTAACCAAGGTTGATGACTGTAGAAAGTCTGAACATTCTTGGCAGCACTAACTGGCCAGCTTTACTGAATCAGTTACTTGAAGATGGATAGATTTTTTGTCAGTAAAGGATGGAATTTTGCCTTCTGTTGAATTACAGCAGTTAAATTTCACATTTTTCTCCATCAGTGCTCTCTTGTTATTGTTACTATGTGAGATAACCATGATGTGGTAAGGAAGGTTTATAGCATAATCTTACCCTGAAAGCAGGATGAGTTGCTGCAGCAGTAGCATATATGTAAATACTCAAGTAATCTTGTAGTTTTCCCTGTGTGCTATTAGTTTTACTTTTTTTATTCCACCAATTTTACACTCTTATTTACAGAGAAAAAAGATTTTACTTCAGTTACTTGGCAGGGTGCCTAAGAAGCAAAACACCCTAGGATACCAACTGAACAGTTTAAGATACTATCTGTTAAAAAAAAATGAGGGGGAGAGAGTTAACGTATTAACTGTTATTGTTTGTTTCCCTAAAGAGAAGTTAAGACAGCATTCCTGACAGCTTTCATTAGTCAGATGTGTTTTGTAATTAAGAGTTTAGATAGGTGGCTTCTGTTCTAATCTATCTCCAATTTCTCTGCAGGTGCAATCACACGAAACATGCAGCTGCTCTGTTACTGTGTTTTAACAGAGATGGACACAAATGAAGAAAAGAAGTTAGAAATCAAATCCAGCTAAAGTTTAAAGACATTACAAGAAGCAGGAGGGAGGATAAAGCAATTGTGAAAACGAAAGGGAAGAGCTAGAACTGGAAGACACAGGAAAACTGTTTTTGGTGGTCTTTCAGAAATGCTGAAAATGATCTTACTTGCAGATGGATTCCAACATAGATCATGACCTTGTGTCATCCTCCTGAACTGTGGCATGTTTTCAGGGCAGGTTTTCATTGGATAATGATTACCTACTCATCACCTACTCACACAAGCTGTGTGTCAATACTGTTTCTTCTTCAGAATTGGTATGAAAATGGTAAGAGCTAATGGATCAAATTAGATTTCTGCAGAAACAGGTGGTAAAGTAATGCATAAAATTAAGTTAGACTAAAACCCATTTTGACTCCAAAGACCAAGTCATTTCCAGCTTAACTCTGATGGATGTTTGCATGAAATGATTTGCTGTACTATCTCAGTTCTTATCCCAGAAGACAACTGGTCACAACAGACTACTTAATTTATCATTAGGAAAATGAATGAAGGTTCTGCTCCATTATTTAAAGACTGAACCAACCTTTCTCCCCTGAAGATAAGTATTTTATTCTGTATGCTACATGGAAATGTATCTGACTGGGGCAAGGATTTAATCAGCAAAGCACCTTGGCACTAAAGATTTGATTAATGGTTGTTGATTTTTTTATTGTTAACTTGTTAGTACTTTGTCAATTTCTGCTAGGTTTTATGAAACTTCCAAAATTAAAATGCTCAGTTTGAAGCCTGTAAGCATTTGGTTCTGAACTGTTTCAGTGAACACACAGTAGCTGAGTAACCTCAGCAGTCAGAAAATTCCCTTTATAAATTTCAGTGCTGTTCACTAGAAAGTGACCATCTAAAACCTCACAGATACCACTTTTTTTTTCTCCTTCTATAATAGAATTTCTGTGGCAGATACTAGATCTTGAAAGCTAAGTAGCAGGGAGAAAAACTAGAAGTAAAAACAAAAGTAAAAAGTACAATTGCAGCACAGGCATGCTAATTTGTAGTATTTGTATTTCCAAAGCTGTAAGCCTAAAATCCGTACAGTTTTGATATTGAATTTTGGTGCAGCAAAAGGCAACAAGAAGCCAGCCCATTTGTCTGGCAAAGTGAGATGTACTTCAAAAACATACCTGAGATTTTTGCCTTAGTTCAGAATGTCTATCTCAGTTGACCTGAGCTTGGCCACATGTATGGTTTTGTGCATTTAAGTTGAACTAAATATTGTAATTACAAGATTATGGCAATAGCAATACACTCTTCAAAGGGTGCACCACAGTTGCATCACTGACTTGAGTAACAGTGGGGATATTTGGATTTTTGCACTGCCATGTCAACCTTTCTCTGAAGCAAACAAAAGTACCTTGCCTCCAGTACTTTGCCATTAACAGTCACAACTAATTGGCCTAAGTCACTGCTGCAGCCTACCGTTCACAAATGATACTGACCAGCTAAGAGCTAATCCTATTAGCTATTTTTTACAGACTCAAGTGCTGAAATACTTCATGTGTCCAAACAGGTACAATGGACTTGGTTTAAAGATGTAGAAACGCAAGTTAAAATGGTGACCTGGGTTCAGCTGTACCAGGTCTTTCTGTACCAGAAAGCTGTACCTTTCTGTGATCTTTAAATGAGTAAAGAAAACTTGATCAAAAAAATTTTTATTTACAATTTAAATGCACGTTGTTCTGTTCCAACAGTAAAACTACTGGGGAGAGTAATGGACAGGTCCAGGCATTTCATGTGCTCAAACACTTGTGAAGAAAGTCACTTAATACTTAGGAACAAATGAAGTAGAAAGCAGTAGGATAGGGTGCCTTTTTCCAGGACTTCAACTTGCCATTAGCGCAGACAGGTCAATCTTCTTGTGCAACCTGACACATTTATCATGACCAGAAGAGCTGCTGCCAACAGTACCTCCATAGATGTGGTACATTTGCTACAGGTACAAACTCTTGGGCATGCAGCTTGGGGAAAACAAAAATAAATAAAAGGTCCCTTCAGAACCTCAACACACACAATGGGCAGAACATTCTATTTTAAAGCATAGAGCATCCTGTGCTTGGAACAAAATTTATGTTGTCAAGTGGCCATACCCACACCCATCTGTTTAATATCCACCAGCTGAAGTTGGATGCTCAGACAGTACATTCTCCTACAGCAGCAGACATTCACCTTCAGTATGCATTTCATCTCCAAAACCAGGCTGTTAGTCAGAACCTAAATCTTCCATCTCATCGTATCCAAATTCCCGCAGAACCTCCTGTCGATATTTGTCCCATGTTCTTCTCCTGTAACATTGGTCCTCATCACTGAAGCTCTCTTCAGAGTCTATAGGGAAAGCATCAACACTTTTAGATTATCCATTCTTTTTACTTAAATAATTAAGTTAATCAGACTAGTTTAAGCTTCTTGAGAAACTAACGAAGTGTAAACAACTTCTGTATGAGGTGAGGTTTGAATTGTGCTCGAAGTACCCTGGGGTAGGGACTTAAGGCAGTGTTTCATGAGCATGTGGACCCGAGTCAGGGATTCCTTCTCTAAGCAAGCAAACCTTTGCAATTGCAGCAGTCTTAATCTGACTTCTCTTTTTTTTTTTTTCAAAACCACTCATATCTCTTCTAGCTCCAAGAAAGATAATCCTTCTCTACACAGATTTCACCATTATAAGAGCAGAATGCTACCCCTGAATGCTGAGCAGTGCTCAGTTAAGTTGCTTTTTTAGGGATAGCATGTAAAAAAGAGGTGATGCACAGCAGGAAGGCAAACAGCATTTATGACAGGTGTACCTTTTTCTCCATCTTCCTCGGGTAAGAATTCATCTTCTTCAGGATAATCATTACGCCAGTTACTTTCATCATTTTCATCATCTTCATCTTCATATACTTCCTCTGGACCAGGATCATCATTGACCTGCATGCCAACACAAAACATAATGCTGAGTGTCTGTATTTATAGTGAATGTTAAGTGGGTTTTCATCCACCTGTGCAATACTATACAGATCAGAAAGAGCCAGGAAATACTTATTGATAGCAGGCAGAAGGAATCCTGCAGTGACACAAGGCACACTGCAGGAGAATTTGAGTTGCCACTGCATTCACCATAACACTTCAAATCTGCTTTAGGTGAAAAATCAGTTAAGTCACACATCTACATGTTCCGCTCCAGCATTTAAATGTTAATGTCTAACTTAATCCTACTCACTTCAGCAGTAAGTAGCTTCAGGTTCCCAATATGCAAGTCTATTGATCGCAAGATCTGTACAACAAAAGACTAAAGCTTACATTAAACTTCCTAACTCCACAGTCACTGAAGAACAATTTATTATGAAGAAATATCTCATATGAAGATTAAAGTCAAGTCCTCAAATACTGAAAAGGTGTGTGTGTCCCCCCCCTTTACTCTTCTTTCCATTCAGTCATATTTACAATGACATTTTAGTGGCTGCCTCCTAATCACAAGCAAGATATGAATTACACAAGTTTATATTTGTGTGCCAAAATTTAATTGGCAGTTTGAAACCACACAGATTCTTCTCATTACATGAGCACCATCCCTTCCATTTTGTCATATGATTTCCTTGGATCAACAGTAACCTGCAGGAACACGGGACTGGCATTTACAAAAGGCCCAACACAGAAGTCACTGAGCATACATGTGGTATCTATCTTATAGGACCTTTCTTGGCATGGCAACTTTTAATAGCAGGACTTCAAACATCTTTTATTTGTGACCTTTCTATTCCAGAAAGATCATTTCTTTCCACATCCTTACCCATTCATATTCTTCTCTATAGGGCTGTACAGAAAGGATATTTTCAATCCAATCAGGGGCTGATGTTTCCTTATAGTAGATGTCATAAACATACTCATCTTCTTTGGCACCGTGTTCTTTTTTACTGTCTTCAGAAACATGTAAACGCTCACGGATCATCTCTACTGCATTGCAAAGAATTGCTTCTGGATCCGTCTTCTGCTGAGAAAAAAAAATGCACATTTCCACTAAAGTCATGCAAAGTGTTATTCACAGCCAACCGTTTTCTTTGTAGCTTGCCAAGGATGCCACTCTGAAATCCTGAGACTGAAACATTTTCCCATTGGAATGCTTTTAGAACACTGGCAACCTAGAACAGAAAGACACCAAATATTTCCAATTATTGTACTACTGTGCATGTTTCCTTAGTACATGATTCAGATAATAAGAGAAAACTTACGTGACCGTCCATTAGAAATTATTGAAGGGGATATGACAGCTCCATAGAAATGCTGTTTCTGCTGACAAATTGAAAATAGAGTTTGTGCTGTACAGAGCATTACAGCTGCAGCACTGCAGAAACATGTGCAGACAGTAGTGTGGATAATATGCAAGCAGGTTACAGTACACAAAGTGTGCAGGAGAAACAACGGAAATGTGACAGGTGAACAGAAAAAGGCTGGCAGGCCCTACAGATACAGTTTTTATTTCCTTCCTTCAACATTAACACAGAAGAAATTTCTTCGTGTTTTCTCCTCCCTAATAAATGATTTGCAATGTATGTGCTTCAGTGATCTGCACTTGAAGGTCTACACAGGCAGTTTTTGCACCAGTTTTTCCCTCCTAGAGCTTTCAAGAATATCTTCCAATCCACAGTGGTGTCTCCTCAACTAGTTAGTTCTGAGGAGCAGCTACAGACCTGCTGT
Source organism: Aleadryas rufinucha (assembly GCA_013397815.1). Taxonomy (NCBI): domain Eukaryota; kingdom Metazoa; phylum Chordata; class Aves; order Passeriformes; genus Aleadryas; species Aleadryas rufinucha. The sequence continues at coordinate 714,214 of VZTH01002655.1, forward strand.
TCATTTTCTTCTAAATACTTAAGAGAATGAAGAAGAAAGCTCACTTCTTGCTTTCAACACCTACTGCTAGTTCTAAAAATATGTAAGAGGAAAATTCTGATACTACCTCAGTTTTGTTTTTTCTAATTAGAGGGATAGATGACAGTCACCTAACAGAACTCAGATGTCTGTCTGAACTACTTGCTTAATAGAAAGTAAGTGTTCATACCAAAGTTTGATGTCAAAGCCCTGAAATAACCTGTAGGAAATGCTGAAGGATTACAGGGTTTGTCCTCACCCAGTGTCTTTAAGCATTGAAGTTTTCCTCAGAGCTGTGATGGGCTGCATAAAGAAAGCATCCACATGTACTTATATACAGTGAAGGAATTACCAAAGCACACACAGCCCTCTCACCTTCCTTCCCATGTAGCTGGGAGTCTGTAACAACACTCTGTATACAAGGTGACCTCACACAGAAGGCACAGCTTCTATATACTTAAAACCACGCTTGACATTGAGCAGATACTCCTCCAACTGAAAACATACTGAACTCCTAATACCAATGAAAACAGCATGTAGGGGTTTAAGCAGTCTATCAAATACCTGGAGTTCTGGAAAAACAAAATATACAATAAATCTGTATATTGGAACTATGAGAAAGGAGGCTCAAAAGCATTATTTCCTTGAGGGAACCTTGCCTACAAGTGCTGTTCCTAGGCAACTGGGTAGATGAAAAGACACTGAATTAGATTTTTTCCTTTTCTAGGCAGAGAAATTAATAAAAAACCCTCAGAGATCCACCTGACAAATGAACAGAGAACTTATACATCAGACCAGGGCAAAGAAAAAAACCAGGGTGGTACAAGCCCTTCCTTAAGCAGCATCTGCGCACACTGTACGTCTCAACTTTAGTGTACTTAGGGTCCTCATGAAACATTCCAACTTGCAATGTAGTTAAGGCTCCTATTAAATAGTGGAGTACTTACAGTGCAAGCAAACTCCCACAGCAGTCTGCCCACGTGTACCACTCAACAGTGACACCAAAGTACTTGAAGCACACTAAGTTCATAGCTGACCTGTGGGTTTGCAGCCGTTACGCTGGAGTCTCCCGTCTCCTCCTCTTGTACAATATCAAACAGCTGGAATTTCCCACAGCAGTCCGAACTCTTATGGACAGCACTGCTCTCCTCTGGTGGAGCATCTTGCTGTGCTGCAGAGTCTGACCTGTCCCCATGGAGCACAGCCTCGCCGTGTGCGGCAGGCGCAGCTGTGTCAGTGCAGTCGGGCCGGTGGCTGGATATCACACGGTAACGGTTCTCCTTCCTTTTCACCTGCCTGGCAGAACGGAGCTCCTGAAGGATTCGCTGAGTGCTTCCTAAAGAGGGGCGCAGGCTTTGAGCTGCCTTGTCTCGTGTGATGGCATCTTTAACATACTTCTGAACTGGTTCGTTCTGGGAAAAAAGAACAAAAAGGAGGAGGAATACAATGACACCATCAATGTAGCAAGTCACATTCCTTCCTGGAAGGGATTAAGAGCTGTAGTACCAATAAACCTAACAACATTCAGGTAGCTTCTACTATTACTTAAAGCAACACAACAATCATAATATTCTCTTGTTATGAGGGGAAGAAAGCAGAAGATACAGAACTAAAGGCCTTAGACTATTTCAATTTGATTTTTAAACAACTCCATGGTACAGAATAACCCTCCAAACAAAAACACATGCCTTTGGAAGACTGCAATGGACCTAAGTTTAGGGCATAATATCCTTTACAGTGTCCTAAGAAGACCATTTCCCAAGACAGAACAGTCTTATTCAATATAAAAGGGTGGATGGCGGATGGTAGTTGTTATCCTTGTATGGCTGAGCTTCAGCATCTCACACAGCAGAAATTCAAGCTTCACTTACTGGCTGTTCTGTAGTTTCCAAGTGAAGAATAATCTCTAAGTATGGAAAAGCGAGTGCTGAGCACAGCTTGTCACGGTGCTCACTGTGTGCTGTGGCCCGTAGCTCCGGTCCTGCCGTGCCCGCGGCTGTCACAGCGCAGGAGGAGCCGCCGGGCCCTCGGCTACCGGGACAGGACGGCGCTGCTCGGGGCCGGGCTGCTCTCCAGACCACCGCATCCACAGGGGAGCCTGAAAGGGCCGCGAGGAGCACCCAGAGAGAGCCGCTGCTTTCCAAACCCTTCCCGGAGCACCGGCCGGCTCACACCGCCCGACCCGGCCCGCCCCGGCCCCGGTACCTTGGAGGACACGGTCGCCACCAGCTTGAAGAGGTTGGTCTCCACGGGCTCGGCCCGGCGCCGCTTGCAGGCGAGGAGCAGCGCCTCGGCCGGCTCGGGGCCGCCGCGCTTCCGCCGCACGCGCAGCACGGCCGCGCCCGCCATGGCGC